>OX123190.2:7067451-7229514 GCA_944739405.2 Euclidia mi | reverse complement strand
GTTTGCCATCGGTCTATAAACTTCTTACATCTATTCTGAATGCTAAAATATCAAAACATGTTGTTCTGAATTCAATTATGTCAGACACTCAGAATGGATGTAGGAAGGGGGCTCGTGGTACTAAGGAGCTCCTCCTTATTGATATGACTATTAGACAGCAAGTTCGCCGTAACCGAAAGGATTTGGCGGCATGTTGGATAGACTACAAGAAAGCGTACGATTCTGTGCCTCATACGTGGCTCTTGAGGGTGTTGGAGTTGTATAAAATAAATACAACTCTACGCACCTTCTTAAAGTCATGTATGGGGCAATGGAAAACGGTTCTTGGCTATCCAGGGTGCCGACGAATCCAGGGGAATGGCGAACTTGTGAAGATTGAGCGGGGTATCTTCCAGGGTGACAGCCTGAGTCCATTATGGTTTTGCATAGCGCTGAATCCTCTCAGTACGTTGCTGGAGGGTTCAGGGCTAGGTTACAGGTTACGAAGAAGTGGTCGGGTAGTGTCCCAATTGCTGTTCATGGATGACTTAAAGCTGTTTGCCCCCACCAGTCCTCAATTGATAGATTTACTAAAAATAACTGAAAGTTTTAGTAATTTGAAACTTGACACCTGCCATACGACAAGCCGCTACGGCGGCGCAGTACAAAATTGAGTGCGTATCACCAAGATTCTCACTATTCTCTAGAAAACTAGGTAATAGCGAGTCAAGGGCACCTACCAGCGCTATATTACGTCTATGCATAGGCAACCGGGCAGGCGCGGCCTAATTGTTGGTGACATGTACCGATATTCCTCAATCGCACATTTCAAAGCATCCATAACCACCTCATTGTACTGAATACTTACGTTACAAACCATATCATCCACATCCACAACGGCATTACCACCCGTCCGCGGTGCATCAGTGTTTACAGGAGCACTAGCGGGTTGGACGCGACCGGCTTGGCTCGTAGGTAAGTATTCTGAGCGTAGCCTATCAAGTACGACGTTCTCCAGCTTGTTACTGCGCTGGATAACTCGCACCTGATCCGATAATCGTTGAGCCGTAACGTTGATACCTGGTTCTAAGGCCTGAAACAGAAGGAGCATGCGACTGCGATACGCAGTGAGGTTAGTTCCCCCCTCTGTAGCCCCAAAATATGCGCGCATGACGTTTTCATTAATGGATTCCGTCCATCGCATGCTCTGCACATTACCACCAGCAGCGAGGACCCTGTTTGAGACCGGTGGGTCTCGTGGTCCCAGGCAGGCTGGCGGCCGGCCTCTGCCTCTCCGACGTACAGGTGACGGCGACGACGGGGGCGAGAAGTACTCGTCGCTTGAGCTCGACGCAACTGCAACCACTGGCGATGTTGGCGTAGGCCTCGCCGGCTGCGAGGCGGAGCTCAGCGACGAGTCCGGGGTTGTTGTTTGTGCTCTTAGTCTTTTAAAGGCATTTCTCGTCAACATTATGTATTTTCATTGTATTATTTTGCTGTTTGTTGTGACAGTTTCAATGACATCTCATATATTTTTCTGAATTATTTATTTATGGTGTATGTAGACATATTTTCTTTAATTAGGTACGTTTTTATTTAATCTTCACGGATATTCTTCTATTTATAAAAAATGTAGTAACTGGTAAATTAAATAAATTCAAAAATATTAAGTAAGCAAAATTTTTGAACCGGTGTTGACAGCTGGGGTTGCCCTCTTATTATTATTATTATTACTATGTACATACTGCGACACAGAGGGTCTCGGGTTCGAATCCACGGCCCGAACCAGTGACTTTTCGAAGTTAAGTGTGTATTAAATTGTTAAGTATCGCTTGCTTTTCGGTGAAGGAAAACATCGCGAGGAAACCTGCATGTCTGAGAGTTCTCCATAATGTTCTCGAAAGACATGTGAAGTCTGCCAACCCGCACTTGGCCAGCGAGGTGGACTATGGCCATGGTATATACATGTATGGATCGAATATTGAAAATGGCCGTTAGTGATGTGAAGAGTACTGCTACATTGGGATGGGTTTGACACGTCCAGATAAATGTTTACCTACTGCGCACTGTGTACAGCCTTAGTGCGCATTAGGTAAACATAAATGACATTCCGATTCATAACGAACTACTGTTGTTCGTTATGTGTCGGGATGTAATTTTATCTTAAATAATTCTGGCCCTTCTTATTCTGTTCTTATCCGGTCTCTATGAGAATCGGCCAAGATCTATTTTTCAAAAAAAAATAAAAAATATTTTGCAAAACAACGTTTGCCAGGTCAGCTAGTATGTCAATAAAAATCTTTCGTACTACGCCGCGCCACTTGTGAGCAGCGTCCAAAACGACAATAGGGAAGTTTCCTGCAAGTGAAATAAATTATAAAAGTATTTTTATCTAGTGAAACATGTCAAAATAATAGTAGTTTCATTCTACAATTAATGTTAAAACTTCATTTAACATTGTCTATCGTCAATTTATTGGTAATAAGTATTGTACTTGACAGCAAAACACTATGACGTCACTACGTCATTTTTCATACAAAACCAATAACAAAGGTCGTTTTTGACATTTCATTAAAAGTGCTTAATTTGACTAGTTGGAAACAACCCTAATACTCCTAATGACAAACGCTTGAGACAAGTTACATTCCGGGTGAAAGTCACACATGAGGCATCAAATCAAAAATATTTTATTGCGGATATAGGTCAAGTACATGTTACATTATTTTGTGATTTAGTTCAGCTATATCATGCCAATTTGGCATGGAATATTAAAGTATGTTAAAGTCATAACATCACATTGTATATTTTAATTAATGACAACGGGTGAAGGCAACATAACACTATTGAACCTAAGAGGTTAGTCAATATTCTTTGATGATTTTGTAAAAACAATGCGAGTGATAATGACTGCACGGTTGGCGTAGTGGTTTAAGCGGCCGCCTCACCACTTGACACTGCGCCGTAGCGTTATGGGTTCGCTCCCCACACGACACAACACTTTGTGTGATTCATAAATTGTTGTTTCGAGTCTGGTTGTTCATTGTGTCCGTTTGTTGTATGTTTGTAAAGTCGTCTTTTAAAAAGAATATATTTGTTCATACTATAAATAAAGGACCGAACAGGTTTTTGCTTCAGTTAATTTAATCGTGTTAACTACATTTTCTTTTACACTTGACTATGAAAGCCTATGTATGTATGTATATTTATGCTATGAGTTCATAGCTCCAGATGTGCGTTTCATAATTTGACAAAATTTAGTGAGGTATCGTTAAATGTGACTTATTATAAGCTAGTCTTAAAGTAAACTAAATTCAATACGATTTTCTCTGGTCAATATTGAATTGAACTTAAAAATTGTATTTGAACTGTGAAATAAAAGAGCTCAATAAGCACATTATAAGTCACTGATTTAGTTATTTTCTTAGTGAATTTATTTAGTTCTGTGCACAGTTGTGTTACAAGTTAATGTATTAGCAAAACATTCTAGTAGTTTTTACAACGCAGAAACGTTGAATGTAGTCTTCCTTGAAAAAAAGTTCTAGAATACAGTATTTAAAAACTTGTTTAATGCAGCTTTAACCCTGTCTTAGATAGTGAAAAACGCTAAGCATTTACGTTCGGGTCGATTGCACTGAATCGACCAACTTGTGGAGTCGCCTTTTAAGCTGATATATAAGGAGTCCTAAATAAAAGTAATGCGCAAAGAATAAGGTTTAGCTAAGTTGTCTTATTTTGACTTATGTAAAGGCGAGCTAAAGGTACGTACAGTCAAAATCAAGTCAATCATATAATTACGGTTGTATGCCAAAACATATTTATGAAAGCAATTACAAATTCTGATATACTAAATCACAGGTAAAAATACGTTTACTTTGGCGACTCAGTAAACTCACAGAATTTCTGGATTTATGGACAATCGGATAAATCCTATTACAGAAAACGGCAAGTTCTCGTTGTTGCAGTAAGCCCACTCTAGATGTATTATGTTGTAAAAATAGCAATGAACGATGTCGCTAAGAAAATCTTTATTTTGTATGTAGCACAGGTGGTAAAATGTTCACGTTAACGGATATAGTTGTCTTCGATCACGTGTCACATAATTATGTAAGCAGCAATATAAAAGTACCACAATAAGTGGACGACCGCTGATTTGTATGAAAATTTATTGATCAACATGGAACACATTTTGTCGTCATTGTCAAAAGCGAGTGAGATATGACCACATCACAGCCGCATTGCAACCATAACACAACCACCAGTGGCACTGCAGACTGGCGACTGGCTACATCGCAAATAAGAGGTTTCATGGACGCCACCACACTAACGACTGTACAGTCTAGCATCTCCATGATTTTGATAAATTATACATATAGTGGTAACGATGTGGTTGCGCGACAAAGCAATCACCAACCACTTGCTATAATAAAACTCAATCCACATTAGAGAAGAAAAGCATCGCAGTGACAGTCTTCAGAAGTATCCACAGCTTGACCACATTTTTTCGCGGTTTATTTGTAGTACATACGAAACAAGGCTTATATTATTATATACTAATATTCTGAAGAATGCCGCAATACTGGGAAAAGTTCAGTGTAAAGCAATACCAAGAATTATAAAGTTTCTGCGAATGCTTGTAGATTTAAGGGATCTGCTTGTTATCTTTTATTTAAGTATGTCTTCAGCTTACCCGTCATTGAAATATCATTTCGAATTTCAAAGAAGCTTTTCATAAATATGTCATATCACCAAAATTGTTTACCAACGCACTGGAGGATATGTTCAGGATGCTGGACTGGAAAGATCACGCCATCAATATAAACGGCAAACACATCGAAACGTTGCAAGAATTAAACCAAATGCTGAACAGTCTGGCTGCCTCGTCTCAGCGGATTGGTCTCCGGATAAACTCTGACAAGACAAAAATTATGATCAGCAAGCATGTCGATCCGGAACCAGTTGACGTAAATAGAGGAGACTCCATTTACGTCAACTGGTTCCGAATCGAGGTTGTTTCCGAATACACATACCTAGGACAGATCATACAATTAGGTAGAAACAACTTCGATAAGGAAGTCAAGAGGCGGATACAGCTGGGCTGGGCAGCGTTTGGAAAACTTCGTCGGATCTTCTCGTCACCCATACCACAAAGTTTGAAGACAAAAGTCTTCAATCAGTACGTTTTACCCGTAATGACCTACGGGGATGAGACGTGGCCACTCACGGTGCGACTTGTCCACCAATTTAAGGTTGCTCAGCGAGCTATGGAAAGAGCTATGTTTGGAGTTTCTCTTAGGGATCGAATCCGGAACGAAATCATTCGGCAGAGAACTAAAGTAACCGACATAGCTCAGCGAATAAGCAAGCTGAAGTGGCAGAGGGCAGGTCATATATGTCACAGAACCGATAATCGCTGGAGCGGTCAGGTTCTTGAGTGACGACCGCGTCTCGGCAAACGTAGTGTAGGGCAGTAGCTAGGTGGGGCGATGATATTCGAAGAGCAGCGGGCAGGGATTGAAAGAGGAGAGCTGAAGACCGAGCTCATTGACGCGCCATAGGAGAGGCCTACGTCCAGCTGTGGACTGATATAGGCTGATGATGATGATGATTTCATAAATATGCTCTTTGGTTTATGTAATTAGGTTTTAATAAAAAATAAACGTCGAGCGTGTTACTTGAAGTACGGGTTTTCAAAAAGTTTCACTCTAAAGTAAGTTGCCGTTACGGGAAGCAATAAGTGTAAATGAACTTATACTAAAGCTAAACAGTGACGACTAAATCATCAACAACTAATCTAAAATCCAATCAACTCAGAGTAACATACGTGTAACAAGAAAATAACCAGCAATTTCAATTAGTCGGGTTATATTTTAGAGAAAATAAAACAATCCAAATTTAATGTTCAGTGGTATTCGAACACGTCCGACTCCGAACGTAAACTATGGGCCGCCTTTTTGCCTTTTGAATCAAGTTTGTTCTGACGTGAATGACTACGTCTATCCCTAAAATAAATTAAAATTATAAAATATGCGCACAAAAATAATATAATGTCTGTTTCTAAGTTCAAATTTATAGGGCACTTTCATTAATTATTAGTCAATATTATAAGGATTTAATTCTTTAATTTTAGCAAAAACATGTTAGATTTTATAAATAACTAGAGGACGCCAGCAGCTACGCCTGCATTTTTTTTTTTTATTTACCAGTTTTGGCCGATCCCGTGGGAATTTTGGGAAATCCCTTCTTAGTGCGCCCCTACGGCCCCGAAGAAACATACATGCCAAATTTCAGCTTCCTGCGCCCAATAGTTTCGGCTGTACTACAGTGGTTCATTATCGTTAATATTTTATCATATCATATGAATAGAGTGGTATTTTAAGCAACCGTCACTTATCACTGCGCCTGGCATTGAGAATTTTCAATCGTTCTATAACATTTAGTTCGGAAATCGATCCCAAACTATTGTGCATTTCTCAACCGCAATTTAATGATTGGCATAAGGCTTGGCTACGTACTATAAGAAGTCATCCGGCTGGGTGGAATGACAATAATTATATGCAAAGTAGCTGGCAGCGGCTGGACACAAAATGCCATTGAAGAGGCCCATATCTAGCAGTGAACGTGGCATTCTGATGATCACGACTTTTAAGCCCAAAAGCGCACGATACATAAATCGGGTGGAGAACTAGACAAACATTCAAGCAAGGGATACAAAGACATAAAACAATATGTGGATCACACAAATCAGCGCAATGTTTGACTTAAAGCACTATGCCATTCGAGCAGTCAAACAGAGCCTGCAAATTAATGTGTGTCGCAAGTGAGTGTGTCACTCGTTCCTCGCTCACTTGCTGTCTTTGTGTCGTCTAGACGTGTCAATTGGACGACTGTATTTTTTTCGAATTCTCAGTAGCAGCACACAGTCTGGTGATATTCCCGGTAACGGCAGTAGACTCGCCCCCTATTACAAGGAACCTAACAAAATTCATGACAAAATGTGGGTGTAATATTACGCCTCTGCCTACCCCTACGGGGATACAGGCTGACTATAAAAAGAAAATCTTTGAGCCTTCAAACTAACGTCTGAAAATGAACATACGTATTTCACAGGTAATATTTTTTGTTTATTTTATGAACAGAGCAAGATTAGTATTTTCATTTATCCTGCTGTTTACTCGAAGTATGATTGCAGAAGTAATAAAACGTACTTAAACTTATATACAAAATAGCAGATTTCATTCTACACATTATACGCAATATCGTCGTTAGTACGTAATGAGTGTGACTAACATATCATAACATAATATAACAGTGTAAGTGTTACGTGTCATAAGAATTATTAGAAAAATAATAAAGACGCACTGCGCACCTTTGCAATACGGAAGGCAAAAAACAAAACATACTAAAATTATTGAAACATACAAACACTTTATTATAACGATAACAACTACCTACACATTTCATTAAAGGGTGATATCTCCATAAAGGCAGACACGGCCAACGCAAATACGTTGGAAGCGACTTGGCCTCTTACAGTGTCATAATAATAATACTTACTACGCCTCTAAGTTGTAACTACAAGTCATTAAAAATAGTTGATCGTTAAAGAAAGCGACAATGTTATAGAAATATTCTGATTGTAGAACTTCTGCAAGCTTCACTATAACCTTTTAATACCTTTCGCTACGCCTGCATTTAAACACGGATAAAGTATTTTTCACTTTAGATTAATGACCAGCATTTACTTAAAAATAATGTATAACTAAACAAAAGTTAGCAAAGGTGGCATCGTAAACAAAAGAAAGTATTACAAAATCTTAAAATACGGCTGTACCGTAGTTATCTGTTTGTGGAACTTTCGTGTCAACGTAACAAAACTCTACATATTTCTATGCAACATCTGCTGAAAATTGAGGCCTTAAAATGGCAAAATGTGTAGCCGTGGCGATAATGTTTTAGTCCTTTGTAATAAAGTATGTTTTGCATCCGTTCTCAAATATAACACAAGCAACTATAATAAACAAGGGAGCTGGCAAAACATATGGAAGTTTATATAATTATTTCGGGTAACGCTTTGGGCGCTCGAAAATATATAAGGCAGCATTTAATAATGTCGACCCAATATTCTATTCGGGATGAATAAATTCTACAAACTAAGTAAAGAAGTGAACAAGTAAATACTATGAATACACTAGGTCACGACGGCTCCAAAACGTGCACTGTTTAGTTCAAATAATTAATTTTATTGTAATGGGTTATTCGATGTCAGCATTATATCGAACATCTGACGAAACGCTAATAGATTCACGCATTAACCAATTTTCCAAGAGACTTTAAATAGTTTTTTTAATACATCACAATTAAGGTAGGTACTTCACAAGCGCAATCTACTCACAAACTACTCCCAGATGAAAAGATATTGAAAAAAAATTGACCGCACAATGTTTTGTCTTGTGTGGGGCTGGAGCCCACAATACTAGGAGAAGTATAAATCGTTGAGGCGGCTTAAGCCACTTCACCAATAGTATAAGTGCAGTTATATAAAGAAAATAGTAGAAATACTACTTGAAATGCAACCTTTTTAATCTTAGTAATCTAAGAGAAATCCACTTATATTATTTTACTTGAAAAGGTCACCAACGGTTCAAGAATTTTGTTACAAGTTTTTCTTGTAGTCTCAGAGGGCAAGCCACTTATTAGCCCACTTAGTATCGCATTTAAGGAAATGTTGTACCAAGATATTGAGAATTAATAGGAGTTTAAAATATTTGCAGCTGTACAGTAGTCTGAGGACTCACACTATGAGTAGTGTGACTTGACTCATTGCTTGTGATAGGATGATTGTAAAGGTAACCATTTGTATGGGTGCCCGCTTGTTGGCGCATTTACATCAGAGTTACCACGCAAGTGAGGTTGTCATGATTCAGGTCATGATTCTAGTCTCAGCGCAAAAATGCCATATCGCGCGTTAGGCCACATCGGAGGCCTTTGGATGGTCTTTAAATTCCGACATCAGAGTTAGCCACACATTCATATGAAAAGATGATAGAAGGAGGCGGAAAATCTATATTAGAGACGTCTTTATAGGTATGTGCATCCGATCTAACTAAATCTTAAGGCTATAATAAATCCAGTTATGAAAAATATTTTACTACAAAATAGATATTTCAGTAAAATTGGTCGAGTTGTTGAGCACGCGACGGAAACTTTGTAATAAAATAATAGTAGCCGTCCAACATAGACAATAGCGCTGCTAACCATATATACATTATAAATGAAGCCATTCAAGGCTTCAAAGTCAAGCAAAGGAGTATAAAAATATATAGGCTTCAAGTTAGTCTATATATTTTTATATATAACATAGATATATAAAAATATATAGACTAACATAAATACTCTTCTCCACCTGGCGTAGTTTCAATTTCCATATTGTTACTAAATACTTCCTAAAGTAGCAATCTTAGCCTTCAAAAATAGTATCCTATTACTCGTAACTTAAAGCCATTTAGGGCCTCATAGCCGTAAAAAAAAACAAATACATACTAACTTGGACAAACGCTCTCCACCTGGCGTAGTTTCGGTTTCCATATCGTTACTGAAAACTTCCTTAAATAGCAACAGGCCCTCAAAATTAATTTGCTTAGCTTTATTTATATAAACAGCCTAGTACACTATTTGGGGAGAGAATACACGAGCGGTTTGAAGCAATGAAGTATCGCCTATCAACTGCTTAAAACTGCTACTGCGTAGCAAGCATTATTTCTTTTACCAACTTCATTATTATTGCAATACATAACAGGTAACTGTTTGAGTAACTGCTACTGCAGCCGGTAGTCAGTATATTTTTATTGAAAGTCTAATCTTTTTAAACTTGCGATTTGTATAGAACATAGAAATATATTAAACGGGTCTTAATCGCTGCGTAATACCAGAGCAATAAGTCCCTCCGCGATCACGACCGTTGTAAGCCGGTCGAAAAATCGACGAAAGAGGTTTTCATGTCTGAAATTTGTTAGTGAACGCATTTTGGAACCGTTAAATAAACTGATATATTATGTTGACTGCTTAAACTGATTGACTTTGGCTGGCATCCAACATCAATCAAAATAAGTTCTAAATCCCACTTTTGTTCTTTTATGTTTAGGTTACGCGGATTAAGTCGAAAATATACAAATAAAATACCCATGGCTGCCGATCATATATACTAGGTAGGCATATATCCTATTAAGGAATGATTTATTTATTTATTTATTAACTTTATATACACACATAGCGTATTAAGGTGGACTTAATGCCTTAGGCATTTTCTACCAGTCTACCTTAGAGTGGTGCAGAGATGATTATGCCTCGTGCAAATGTAAATACTAGTTTGTTGAGGCTGTTAGATCAAGCACTACTTTAATTATGATTTTTAAAATTTAATATTCACAAAACCAATTCTATTAGTTTATAATAATAATAATAATAATAATTGTAGCCTAGCAACACGTAAACATGTCAACATATTTTTTCCTCGAATATTCGTATTTGTAATTTATTTCATAAATTTGTGCTCATATATATATTCACAATCACAAGAAGGACTAATTAATTTGATAAATATATTATAAATTAAAGAAACCATAAAAAACATTAAGAAAAGTATACCGAAAAATAGTTTAAGATGACACCTAATGTCAAACGAAAATCAAGTAAACATAAACAACATAATATACACTAGTAAATATGATGTAATCAACAAGAAAATATGTTGACGAGAGCTAAGGTAGCAGCTGCACGCCTGACACCCCCGGACTCGTCGCTCAGCTCCGCCTCGCAGCCGCCGCCGGCACCTGCATCAGCGTTGTCGACAATTGCAGAGGCGTCGAGCTCGTCGAGCGACGAGTACTTCTCGCCGCCGACGTCGCCACCACCTGTACGTCGGCGAGGGAGAGGCCGGCCACCGACACGCTTGGGACCCCGAGACCCACCGGTCTCGAACAGGGCCCCCGCTACCGGTGGTGATGTGCACCGCATGAGATGGACGAGTTCAATGAATGAAAGCGTCATGCGGGCATATTTTGTGGCCACAGAGGGAGGAACTAACCTCAGTGCGTACCGTGATCGAATGCTGCCTTTGTTTCAGACGCTTGAGCCAGCTGTCAACGTGTCAACACAACGGCTATCGGATCAAGTGCGGGCCATCCAGCGGTGTCGCCTGTTGGATGATTCCGTGCTTGAGAGACTTCGCTCTGACGTGCAGAGAAGTCTCCCCATCACTTTTTCAACGCAGCGTGACACAGTGGTTGCTCAACAGCAACTGTTAAATCCAGTTGATGAAGAGGTAGATGACGAGACTTCTCATGTAAGTACCCAGTGCAACGATCAGTTAAGGAGTGCTTTGGAATGTGCTATTACGGAATACCGATCCATGGACCCAATTTGTCGGCCTCGTTTGCCTCGTTTGCCCATGCATAACAAAAACATAGCGCTGGTGAGTGCCCTAGACGCATTACTGTCTACTCACTTTGATAATAGTGAAAATCTCAGCGATACACATTCAATCCTGTATTGTGCGGCGGTTGCGGCGTGTCGAGTAGCAGGGGTACAATGCCTGTAAACAGTACCGCTACTCGACAGACCGCTGCTGTGCCAGCTTGGCAACGCAGGATTGAGCGTCGTATTGCTGAGACTAGGGCACTCATTGGCAAGCTCTCCTGTTTCAGGATGGGCAATACCCGACCAAGAGTGATGCGCTTTGTAACTCGAGCCTTTGCGGGAACTGGTATCAGTTCCCAAGATTATTTGCCTCGGGTTACAGAGCGCATCGATACTCTAAAGCAAAAGCTTTATGCATGGGCAAACCGTATTAGGCGATACAAAACAAGAGTGGATCGGTATTGCCTGAATCGCACATTTCAAAGAGACGAGAGGTGGGTGTACCGAAGATGGGAGCGACCCGAGTCTACGGCCGGTGACGTTGATGGGAGTCGACCGGATGATGATGCCACTAATATGTTTTGGCGCAGCATCTGGTTGACGCCTGTCAACCACACGGAGAGTGATTGGATTGGGGTTGTTGAGCGAGTATGCGAACAAATTCCAACTATGGAGCCAATATATATATCAAATGATGATATAGCCAGTGCAGTCCGTTCGTTACCTAACTGGAAATCAGCGGGACCGGACGGGCTGCAGAATTTTTGGCTCAAGTGGCTCCGTAGTTCGCATACTTGCTTAGCATCTCAGTTCCAATTATCACTGGAATCGGGGTCGCTACCAGAATTTTTAACATCCGGCGTCACTCACCTACTCCATAAGTCTGGTAGCGCCACGGACCCCAAAAATTACAGGCCGATAACCTGTTTGCCTACAATATATAAACTCCTTACATCCATTTTGAGAACGAAATTAACAAAACATGTATCTGATAATTCTATTTTATCTGTTTCTCAAAATGGATGTAGGAGTGGGGCCCGTGGCACTAAAGAACTCCTTCTGATAGACATGGCCATTAGCCAACAGATGCGCCGTAACCGAAAGAATCTGTCGACATGCTGGATAGATTACAAGAAGGCTTACGACTCCGTGCCACATACATGGCTTTTGAGGGTGCTGGAGTTGTACAAAGTAGATGCAACTCTATGCACCTTTTTAAGGTCATGTATGGGGCAGTGGAGGACCGTATTGCGCTATCCAGGATGTCGATCGAGTTTGGGTTGCGGTGCTCCAATAAGGATCGAGCGAGGTATATTCCAGGGCGATAGTCTGAGTCCTTTGTGGTTTTGTCTGGCCCTGAATCCCCTAAGTACCTTGTTAGAGGCTTCAGGGCTAGGCTATCGGTTAAGGAGAGGAGGTCATGTTACATCTCACCTCCTTTTCATGGATGACCTGAAATTATTTGCCCCCAACAATTTTCAACTGACTGCATTACTTAAGGTAACCGAAACCTTCAGTAATTCTATCAGGATGGAATTTGGTGTGGATAAATGTGCGGTCATGCATGTGAAGAGAGGCAGGATTATGGAATCTGCAGGGATACAACTCTCAGATTCCATACAACTTAGATCCCTGTCCCTAACCGAGACCTACAAATACCTGGGTATGTCGCAGTCTTTGAATATTTCTGAGACTGACATGAAACATACGTTGCAGGCTCGTTTCTTTGGCCGCCTGAAAAAAGTACTTAACAGTCTTTTATCAGGTGGCAACAAGGTGCGGGCCTGCAACGGGTGGGCCATGCCAGTCCTAATGTATTCCTTCGGCATACTCAGGTGGACCCAGACGGAACTAGACGCCCTGGACAGAAAAGTCCGTTCAATGCTGACTGCATCTCGGATGCATCATCCACGCTCGTCGGTGATGAGGCTGTACATCCCGCGGAAATGTGGGGGTCGAGGCTTTTTATGTGCTAAGACTCTCCATAACCGCGAGCTGTACAACCTCAGAGAATATTTTCTAGGAAGGAACGTGGATGTGCACCGCGATGTAGTTGCTGTTGATTCAGGACTTACCCCGCTCGCTCTGGCTAAAGAGAACTGGCACAAACCTGCAGTACTTAGTACTGACGACCGAAGAGAAGTATGGAAGGGAAAGGAGCTGCATGGACGGTTCTATAGAGCTTTATATGACCCAGATGTCAATTTTAAAGCTTCTGTAGCCTGGCTACGGTTCGGTGATCTCTTCGGAGAAACCGAAGGTTTTGTCTGTGCAATTATGGACGAAGTTGTCATGACAAACAACTACCGAAAGTATATACTGAGGGACGGTACGGTTGACATATGTCGGGCGTGTCACCGGCCCGGAGAATCTCTCAGGCATATAGTATCCGGTTGTTCGAGTCTTGCCAATGGTCAGTATTTGCACAGACACAACCAAGTGGCCAGGATAATCCACCAGCAACTAGCCCTTAAATATGATCTCATTGGTTCTGAGGTACCGTACTACAGATATGTGCCCGACCCAGTTCTCGAAAATGGTCGTGCACTGCTGTACTGGGATCGGTCTATCATTACAGACAGGACTATTGTAGCCAATAAGCCTGATATTGTAGTGATAGACCGAGCAGAGCGACTCGCAATGATAGTCGATGTCACCATACCACATGACGTCAATCTCGTGAAAGCAGAAAAAGAGAAGGAGATAAAATATTTGGACCTAGCTCACGAGATTGTCGACATGTGGGATGTGGATTCGGCTATCATTGTGCCGATAGTCGTGTCGGTGAATGGATTAATCGCCAAGAGCCTCGACCAACACCTAAAGAGGCTCGCACTAGGCAGCTGGATCAAGTCTTTGATTCAGAAGGCGGTTCTTCTCGATACGGCGCGCATCGTGAGGAAGTTCCTTTCTCTGAGGCCCTAACCACCGGTGGCTTGGTCCCTGTACCCGACACCGGTGGGTTTCCGTGGTCCTATTTTATATAGTTAAATTTATTTGATATATTAGGTTTAATTATGTAAAATGTGACTTTGAGAATACTGTTTAATAAAGAGAATAATAATTAATTCTTTATTGTACACCAGGCAATAACATGAGTGCATTACAGAGTTTCTTATAAACTAGTGTTACAAGGGCGGTCTTATCGCATAATGCGATTTCTGCCAGACAACCGTGTACGGACAGAATTAAATAAAAGGACAGGTAGTATGCGGGTGCACTATAAACTAAAATATAAATAACAAATTAACATGATTATTACTCTATGCTTAAAACTAAAATAAGCTTATCTAAACTGATAAGAAAAACATATACCTACTTACATCCATTATCTATATACATAAAATAAATATGATAATAATATTCAATAAATCACAAATATATAAATAAATAAATACACACATATATATACATATATATATATATATATATATATATATATATATATATATATATATATATATATATATCTACATAAAATATATTAAGTAATATATATATATATATTATAATATACTATTATACAGAAGATATTATCACTGGAATGTTACTTATTATAGTGACAAGTAATGTTTCTTTACAAGATTTTTAAATATTGGCAATGATTTCGAACGTCTTATCGTTTCCGGTAGTGCATTCCACAATCTGACAGCTAAAACAGTAAAAGATCTATCAAAGAACTTAGTAGAATGCACAGGACTTTTTAACTTAAGGTTTTCCGATGATCTCAAGCACTTAGAATGTGTGTCATGCAGATAGACAAATCTATTCTTGAGATAAGTATAGGGGATATGAAGGATTAAACAGAATATTATACAAGAGACAGAGAATATGAGTATTCCGGCGAAGGCGGATGGGTAGCCATTTGAGCTTGTTTCGAAATTCGGAAACGTGGTCATATTTGCGTAAACCAAATATGAACCGTATACAAAAGTTTTGGAGTCGCTCAAGCTTGTCTAGTTGGTCCTCATTAAGATCAAGATAGCTGGCATCGGCATAGTCAAGAATAGGAAGAAGGATAGACTGCACAAGCGCAATTTTTGTGGCAATGGGAAGAAAATTTCGCAATCTTCTTAGCGATGCGGCAGCTGCAAAGAGTTTCCGACTAGTACTTTGCAGTTGAAAGCTCCAAGAGAGTGTTTGGTCAATGTATATCCCCAAGTTCTTTACTTTGTCACTGAAAGGAATTGGAATACCATCAAAAGATACAAGGGGAACTATTGACCAGTCGATCTTAGAGATTAGTCTGCAACTACCAACCAAAATAACCTGAGTCTTTGTAGGATTAACCCTGAGTCCAAACCTTTTTGTCCAGTCACAAATTTGATCCAGATCATTATTTATTATTGTAATTCCTTGAGACAGGCTTTCAGGCTTGATTTGATAATAAATCTGCATATCATCTGCATATAGGTGGTAGGAAGAAGAAATATGGTTGGAGATATTATTTATAAAAATTGAGAAGAGCAAAGGAGATAGAACGCCGCCCTGTGGTACGCCGGCAGAGTTGTCACACCAAGTAGAATAGGTGTCATCTAGCCGGATTCGTTGTCGGCGACCAAACAGGTAACTACGAAACCAGTCGATCACCGATGGAGATATGTTAAGAGAGCCTAATCGGGCAAGGAGAACATCAAAGTCTACGGTGTTGAAAGCATTACTGAAGTCTAATAAACAGAGCACTGTGAGTTTGCCATCTTCCATGCCCGATCTGATATCATCCGTAATATTGACAAGGGTGGTAGTGGTACTATGACCAGGACGGAAGCCGGATTGGAAGGGATTAAGGATATTATTTTTAGAAAGGAATGTGTTGAGTTGGTTGTGGATAAGGCGTTCAAGAACTTTGGAAAGGAAAGGTAATATGGATATGGGACGATATTCAGAAAAGGATTCAGGATTAGGTTTCTTGGGTAAAGGGATGACTTGAGCATTTTTCCAAGAAGTTGGGAAAATGCCACTGGATATGGAGAAATTAAGGATGTGGGAAATAATAGGTAGGATTTCATCAAGGATTGGAAGGATCATATTACGGGTGATGCCATCACTGCCAACTGCGTTGGATGTTATGGATAAGATACTCTTCTTAACACCACATTCAGTAAATTGACTAAAGACAAATGGACTGTAATCAGGAGTTGGAAGCGTTGAAAGATAATTTAGGGTGTTTATTTTTGTTGTCCTATCATAATCAGACGAAGCAGAGAAGTGCTGGTTAAGCATGTTAATATCAATTGTATTAGGGGAAGTATTTTGCCGTTGCTTTCCAACCCCAAGTGATTTAAGAAATTTCCATACCTTGGATGGATCACCGTTTTGTACGGAGCTGTGAATGTGCTGGCGTTGTGCATCCCTACACACTCTATTGCAGTGATTTCGCGCTTTAATATATTTTTCTTTATTAGAGTCAGTTGGTTTTGCCTTGAATTTTGATTTCGCCGCTGCTTTTCTTTGAATAAGAATCCTTATTTCGTTGGTAAGCCAGGGCGAAGGACGATGTTTCAATTTAATCGCACGTATAGGAGCATGTACATTATAAAGTGCAGTAATTTGCCTCTCAAATATTTCGACTTTATCATCAACTGTTACAGCGGAAAACAGTGGCATCCAGTCAATTGCCCCTGCGTCACCACGAAGACGTTCAGTATCCATACCAGCAAAGTTGCGCTGTAAAAGTATTCTTGACTTTGCCTTAGGAGGACGAATTTTGTAAGAGAGAAAAATAAGGTTGTGATAGGAAAATTCGTCGGCACAGCATTGGCCGTGTTTCGCGACGTGGTGTAGTGAAGAAACGAAAATGAGATCTAAAAGTGAGGGTGTAGAATTAGGAAAGTGATGGGTGGCATTCAGAGGTAGAATATGAAGATTGCACGAGACTGAAATAGAATAAAGAGAGGAAGAACGCGAATCTTTCTTAAGAAGACAAGTGTTGAAGTCACCCATAATGATAGTTTGACTGTAAGAAGGAGATAGGTTAAGTAAGAGATTTTCAAAAGAGGAAAAGAAGTCAATACGCAAGGAAGGACAGTAGTAAACGCCGAGGAGGATTTTAGTGTGATGTAGCTCGACTTCCAGAAACAGGTGCTCACCAGCATTGGAGGGAGGCGGTTGTGAAGACACGTTTATCACAGTATAAGCTATATAGGATCGAAGGTAAATGGCGACACCACCGCCACCACCCCCAGTCCGGTCGTTTCTGATAAGCTGGAAGCCGGGCAAAGAATAAGAAGTAGAAGGAAGGCACGGCTTAAGCCATGATTCAGAGACAAGAATAGCGTGTATGTTCTTACAGTCTAAATTTGCCAGCATATCTGGGAAATGAGCGGGAATACTCTGTGCACTGATATGCACAACATTAAAGTTACTTGGAACATCGGAAAATACAGATCGGATGTTATCTGCCAATGAAGGAACACTAACAAAACTGTCATCATCACTATCTGCAGAAAAATAATCATCGCTGTCACTGTTTGAATCCATAATATTATATATAATAAGTAAGATATAATAAAATATAATAGATAATTAATAGATATATAAATATAACGTAAAAAATATATATAACTTATCTGTATAAAATAAGATATAAACAAATATCCTAACTTTACAAAAACAAACTGTGTGTACAATATTCAATACTATCCACCTGCCAGTTAGTTATCAATATTAAAAATATATCATAAAATACAAGAATCAACCCACTTGTAGAAACAATTAAAATGTCTAAGATCCCAGGTAGGATGGCTTCTAACTTAAATTATAGTATTACTATAAATTCTTAAAAATAAACAACGGTATTATTTTAGCCCAAACAATAAATTAATATACTAATCTGTACGTATAAATTATTCGATACAATTTCAAAAGTGTATAATAATTGCGTGTAACAATAGCCCAGGTAACAGCAGTAACGAAACGTGAGTACACATAGTGACGTGAAGCATAGACTAAACGTGAAGTGTCAAAAGTGACAATGACAACTAACTATAAACTACTCAGTTAAAAGTCAAAACAAATCTAACAACTTGACAAGTAAAACTTTTTTATATTCCAACAAATAATTAATAGCACCGTCATTATTAGTTAATAGATACCATCGTTTTACAATCTTACAACCGTACCGTCAAAACAGATTGTAAACAAACACAAGTGTACAAGTATAAAATTAAGCCACCCACCTGGAGATACAACAAAAGAGGAAAGATGAACAATATAAGACTATTTCCGAATAGCTGCAGCTCTTCTGGCTTTCACCGTCTCATCGGTTTTCTTTGCAGCAGGGGGCTGCTTCGACTGGTCAACAACGACGAATTGGGATAGATTTTGTAAATCCACAGAAGAGTTTATACGATGACGCTCGCCGTTTATCCCGAGGACGTGTACCACTCCTTCCTTCGTCCAGCATTTTGAGACGCCGAACTTCTCCCGGGCTGCCATAAAGAGGTCATGGCGGGCTTTTGTTAAAAACTCTGACGCTGTAATACCAGAGCCCTTAAGTTTAGTTTTGGCAAACCAAACTTTATCTCGGGCTGACACATGCTGCAGTTTTACGAGGATTGGCCGGTGTTTGTGTGGTGAAGAAGCTGCAGGTCGCCCCATACGATGGCAACGCTTGATGTGGTCAGGAGTAAAATTATCAAGTTTCAAGTGTGTTTTTACTACACTCACTATTGTTTGAACCAGGTCCTCTTTCGTATTTTCTGGAACGCCATGGAAGAGAAGAATCTTGCGTCGGCCTTGCATTTCCAAATGATCGACACTGCGCGCTAGTAGTTGGAGTTGTTGCTGCAAACCCTTCAGAGCTTCAGTTACGAATTCACGGAAGGTGGCAAATTCAGCAGCCAGGCCGGCAATGTTGGAAGGAACGCTGGTACTACTCTGTAGTTTATCTTCAAATTGTGTCATTTTATGGTGGAACATTTTGTTCAGGTTTTCTACTGTGTTGTGGATGGATTCCATACTGTAGTCAATAGTGAGTTTTCCAAGGAGATAACACTTTCTGGCAGGTAGTGTGTTATAATTTATAGTTTTAAATCATTTAACCAGTTAAACTATATATTAAACAAATAATTATAAATTAAAAATCGAGAGCAACTTTTTTTATGTTGTCACCACAACTACCCACGTCGTCGTAAATCTGAATATAATATAATGTCATATTAAATTTTAATATGCTTCTACTTCTACAAATTTAAAGTTATCATAATCCCATTTGTTGTGCAAAAATATTTGAAAACTTACACGCGTTAGAGATTTGTTACAAAGTATTTATTACAAATAAAGATATTGTCCCTCAGGATAGTCATCTTATTGCGTGGCTTTCATAAATGAATCGCTTGTTTTCAAAACAGCACAGTCATGTCCAAAATTCCAAATATTTTTTTTCAGCAGCAAATCTCTTATTTCGGTACTGTTCAACTTTCTTTGAAACAAAACTACACTAGTCCCATACATTCTATCAGATTTCTAAGGGCTACATAAAATGAAAAATTGCGTTTAGTTTCCAAACATCTTTAGTCCGGGACTTATGCTCTATGGAAAACAAACATCAGTCACTGACATTGACAGTTGACACTTGTCAACTTCATTGTTTTTTGCCGCTCTTGTCCTGTCGTGTGGTATATTTCTCTGTTAAGATTGTCCTATCGTGTGATATATTTCTCTGTTAAGATTCAAGCACATGAGTTCATAAACAACCCTATAAAAATACATTTAAGTTACGTTATGCCCAAAGAGTACGTCTGCCACACAAAAAGAGTGTTAACCCCATAAACTCAAAGAAAATTCAAGATATTAATAAGCTGATGAGTCATATTCCTGATATTCATCAAGATTTTTATACTAAAACTAGAGGACGCCAGCAGCTACACCTGCATTTTATTAATTTACCCGTTTTTACCGATCCCGTGGGATTTCTAGCAATCCCTTCTTAGTGCACCCCTACGATCCCCAAGGAACATACATGCCAAATTTCAGCTCCCTGTGCCCAATAGTTTCGGCTGTAGCGTGTCTGTCAGTCAGTCAGTAACACAAAGATTTTATTTACTAAGCTATTGGCATGGCCAACAACACAAGCCGATGTTGTAGACAATGATGATGATTAAAAACTTGCTTTTTAGGTAACATTTAATGTAAAATGATAATAAAAATAAAAGTTCATAAATTACCTACAAATTGTATTATTTTAAAATAAAATATTAATATGAGTATTTACTGACTAAACAACACATGTACACTTTTGTTTTCTAAACAGCATATGTCCAAATTTTTTTAATCTTATTTTTGTTCCTCCTGTAAAAACACAGTTTTGGACAAGTGCTGTTTTGAAAACAAGCGATTCAAATATTGTATTAGTCCAACATAGTTGAATTTCTAACTGCGACATTATTCAGTAACTAAAATTGATTTTACGAACAAGATATTTTATAAAAATCACTTTCCTTTTCCAATTTACCTTGGCTGTTGAAGATGTTTGACAACTTAAACAGAACTAAAGTGAAAACCAATTTAAATTAATTAGTTTGGAAAAGTTACAAACAATAAAAGTCACGGTAAGCGCCGTACTTATAGAATAGTTTAATGTCGATGGTTAGGTTATTTATTTTAGGAGTCGGTCGAATAAAAGGGGGATCTTCCACCCTGTCGTGGTGGGGGGGCTTAGTAACCGTGGGTTTGAGGTACACCCACGGTGAAGCTAAGCGGGATCCTGGGAGGGGACGCTCCACGTGGGCTTGAGTGAGGCCTGCGCAGGATGCGTCCCAAGTTGCGGGTGCGGGAGACAGTTCTGTCTGTCCCTCGCAGTCGGGTGCGGTCGCGGGAGGAGAGGCGTGTCGATATTGCGTTACCGCACGCCCTATCTCCCGCGACCAAATGGGTGCGCACCATCGTTGCGTCGCGGTGCGGCCGCAGAGGAAGAGGCGATGCGGTGTTGCGTTGCCGTCCTCCCTATCCTCTGCGGCCGCTGGGTGTTTTGGCAGCGGAGCCCGACACCTTCATCCACTGCCAAGGGGGTTTCGTTCGGGGCCCGCCTGACCATCTGGCGGGCCAATACCCGTCGAGGGTTGCGAGGAATGCTTCGGTGAAACCCTACCCTCCGACACATAGGTACATGAGGAGCACGGCTTGGTTTTTAGTCAGTAAGATTCTGACAGTCCCCTTCGTCCTTCCTCCCAGGGCGGAAGGACTCCATGAGGATTTTTCAACCGGACACCAAAAAAGAAAAAATGGAGTCGGTCGATATGCGCTGTGGATATTTTCCCTCAGGCATAATATTTAGCTTCTGTAGGCCACAAACGTTTTATATGTTTGAGCTATCTTTTATATTTCTACCTTATCAATGCAATAGGCGAAATTACACTTTACAGGTGTGAAAACAGTTTGCAATAGATTATGCAATCTTCTATATATGGAGATATTATTTCCATGCTATCTTTCCTTCCAAAAAAATCTCATTTTCACGGGACAAAAAAATATTGATCTAATGAACTCTATATGTACTCTTTCAGAGTGGAGGCTGGCGCGGGTGCTAGCGCGGGTGCTAGCGCGGGCGCGTGTAATTCAAATGTATGCAGACGCCCTTTGCGTTCATAGTGCGCGCGCGAGTCGCGCGTCTTCATGTGGCGGGCGCGCGCGCGGCTGGCGCGGGTGTTTCTAATGGCTCAGTCCGCCCGTATCGTTCAGAGTGATATAGCGTCTGTTAGGTGACTACGCGTGTGGTTCTAAACCATTTTGATTTACCCGCCGAAGCGTCGTCAATCATGGACATTAATACTGAAGAATTTATATCTTCAGTACAACATCGCACAGCTATTTGGCAAAGTAAACATCTGCAACATTTAAATAGGGTAGCCATAAACAAATTATGGGAAGAAATAAAACAATTGTTTCGGCCGTAAATCAGCGTATAATACGTAAAATTCTCCAAACCTTTATCTTTCTTTATTTAAATCATGTGTGCCAAACTTCATATACTTATAGCAATTTCCATTTTAAGTATGAATTTTCCATTAATAAAAACTAATCTTCATCCATGTCTTCTAAATAAATACGTAGCAGCTCAAAGTTTGAGAACGACCAAACACATGTGCAATGACGCTCGAAGCTCGCTCGGCACTGTGAATATGCAGACGCCAAGACCCGAGCGCCCGCGCCCGCGCCCGCACCCGCTAGTGCAGTCTGATTGAGCACTAAAGATGGCGTTACGAGCTAGATATACAATCCAAATGTTATTGCAGACCGTTTTGAATGTAGTTTTGTACATCTGTATATATACCAGGACTTCATAACGTAAATGGAGATATTTTCTTAACAGCAACTCATTATAAATCCAATTAGCGACAGCCTGAGTTCGTTAATATTAATTAATATTCAATTGATATTGGTACAGATTTTATAATAATACGTTATAAATTATTTAACTAAACTGAAACATTTATTCCACCATCAACTTCCCTGGACACAGAATAGATAGTTCTTAAGAACAGAAGCACCACTTCGGAAACCAATTTAAAGAAATGGCGACTCTGGCTACTAAGCAAGAAAGTGCAATTCAGCTCGCATGAGCATTCAGTACCTAACGCGATATTGACCTAACTGTTCCCGCTCTTTTCTAACACATAACGCTGTCGCTGTCTGGCGCGGAGCGGTGCGCTAGGGTTGTCGACTTGCCGCTGCTACTATAATATTTATTCATCGTCTATATAAATATTTATACTATAAGTATCCTATCCCACTATTTGAGCTCGTAGAACGAAAACCACAAAAATTCTGGTGGTTTACATTTTCACTATACTAATTCTTAGTTATTTCCTAAACGCGTAGACCGATTTACATGACTCAAACAGATAAAATGGTTTTTGAACTAGACCTTTAATTTGACACCATAATCGTTGAGATATCTCTACAAATAAAAAGTACAATTTTCAAGTTGCTCTCGTAAAATAAATAAAATCAAAATTTCAAGTTGCTTCCGACACACATCCGTTAAATGAGCAATACTTCGCACAAGACTTGTGATGTGAACATTTTTGTTGTTCACTATTAAAATTCACGTTATTAGCTAGCCCTGCGCGCGAGCGGTGACGACGCGGCTTGGAAGCCGCGCCAAAGTGTAGGCACTTATCGCTGTAGGTACGGCCGAGTGAAGGAGGCCTGCCCTGGACCTGGATTTGATGGAATATTAGCTTTCCTCCAAAGCGACTGGCATCCGATCCCTGCAACAATAAAGCTTTGAAACAAAGAATTAGCTCGAGTCGATCGAGTTTCTTTACCAGTACCCTGGCCCTGTCATCTATAATGTATCCTAATACATCAGAGTACTGACTTCGTGCCAGGTGACGAAGATCTTAATGACAGCATGACACTACGTACGTATTAATCATATAATATATAGACTCACACTCTGATTAGTGAGCATATTGATAATTTCACAACAGTATTACTGTGTACAAATAATATATCGCCGATAAGAATGATCGCACTTACTTAAGCTCCATAAGTATATAGAAAATTCAACAAACAAGTGGCACAAACGAAATAACTCCACTCGCTCGTGAGGGAGCGTCGCGTCGCGCGGCTTAAGATTTGTCTTTATTTCTATCGAGATGACTTAACTTATATTGATGGGAAAGAATCAATCACGGTAAGTAGCATATGAGCTATATTGATTCTTCTGATAAAAGTTCAAGAGAGTAGTGTATAGGAACGTTCACTACATCAGCTGCTCTATGTCAAGCGTTGCGCGATCGAGTCTGATACGAGCAGAATTAGGTTGTTATGTTCTACTAAGGAACGTTATAGATATAGAAAATACACAATCTGTGGTTATAGATATTGAAATCAACTGATGTACATAAGATTTACGCTACACATCAGGGTGAACTTCAATCAATCTTTATATAGGTATAAAATTACTTGTCCGGTCTGGTATATAATCGCAGATCGCAAAATACTGAAGCGAAGCCAAAGTCAAAATCATTTATTCATTTAGGCCACAAAGTGACGCTTACGAATGTCAAAAATTTAAGTTAATTACTAGATGAATCTACATTTACATTTACTGCCACCTTCGCAATGCAATAGGTAGAGCCACGAGAAAGCACGGGCAATAAAACTCGTGGCTACTCTTTTTAACTGCCAGTATAATGGATTTACATGTTATCGTTTTAAGGAACTGTAACTGTTTCACATTGTGAGTTATCTACTAATGCAAAAATTAATAGTTATTGATATTATACTCAAGCAATAAATTATGTTCATTTGGTAGGGAACTAGACACATGATATTGGGCAGTGGATTACTTTTGTGACGTAGAAGCAAGGATGTTTTAATATGCCACCGCTAAGCGTTCAAAATAAATTTTGAATGTTTAAGGCAGACGAAGCCGCAGGCAACTGCTTGTGTGAATACAAGACAAATGTTCAGTTGTATGACCTCTGTATAGCCATTGTTACGACCATAAAGGGCGAAACGCGCTAATTTGTTTATTATTTTTAAAATCTATAATATAAAAATGAATCACAAAATGTGTTGGTAAGCGCATAACTCAACAACGCCTGGACCAATTTGGCCAATTCTTTTTTTTAAATGTTCGTTGTCGTTCAAAGATGGTTTTTACGCCGAGAAAAATTCTAATAATTGCCGGAAAAACCCTAAAAACAGCCCTTTTCTTTTTCCCATACAAATGTTTTCTAACTAAAACGTAGATTAAATTTGTAATTTATTACCGCTGCATAAAGTTCAAATTCGCGTGCGCGTTGATATACTTCTTTGTTTGATGGCAGTTGTGACAGGTTTCCGGACCTGAAGTCTCAGTGAAGTCTCAGTGCTGCCGCTCAGCGGGCTTCATGTCAGAGGAAACCCATTGATAATCCCTACATATTATTATAAATTCGAAATTGTGTATGTATGTATGTTCCGTTTTCACGCTAAAACGGCTGAACCAATTTTGTTAAATTTTAATATAGAGATACATATATTGGACCGTGGAGACGGATATAGGCTACCATAAGTTGTAAAAATTAAACTGGGAGGGATTGTAGGTAGGGTAGTAGCACAGTCAAATAATCCATACAGTCGTTCGACGAACGCGTCTAGACGGGTCAATCGTGCGGGGGACAAGAGGTGAGACGCGGGAAGAGCAGTACCTACTTACGTATATCACTTTAGTTCCTAACTAGGTACATGTTTTTGGGGGCTGGCGCGTGCTTGTTTTTTGTTGGTTACTTATTTATTTGCTTATGAATATTAATTAAGATGGTACATACGACTTGTGCTGTGAGACATTGCAATTCTTCATGCTTCATTTAAAGATTTAAAAAATAAGCGTTTAAAAAAATCTGCGATTTCATCAATTTACTTACACAAAAAATTTAAATTTCATTAATTTTAATTATTTATATTATTTTGAAACGTATGTATATGCCTGTATCCACTTAAAATAATGTGCACGTACCCACTAATCTATTAACTTTTTACAATATCTCATGTCTGGCCAAATTTAGATTTGGCCAGACATGAGATATTGTAAAAAGTACTAATATATAAAACTGAATAGTTTGTTTGTTAGTTAGAAAGCGCTAATCTCAGTAACTACTGGTCCGATTTGAAAAATTCTTTCAGTGTTAGATATCACATTTATCGGGGAAGGCTATAGGTTACATAACATCACGCTATGAGCGACGGGAGTGGAGCAGTAGCCCTAAATAATGCGGGTGTAACCGCGGGCATCGTCTTGTCACAGAATAAAGTAGTTAATTACTGTACGTAAACAACATGACAAACGTAAGAAAATAAGCGTTGTAATTCGATTCAAGCGTGATTTTAATTTCATGCAATAAGTACCTAACCTAGTACCTTCGTATTAGGTAAGTGTTCCTATCAAATATTAATATGTATCTTGGTAACAGCGCGTCCTAGCTAAAAAATAACCATATTTTTGGCCCCCTTTTACAAACCCCACACATGTTATCAGTAATCTTATAGCCCGGTCACCCATCCATAAAATGACCTTGATGTCTATTGCTTTACCTTAACGTAGTTTGCTCGAAAATAGATCTTCAAAATACTTCATATCGATAACATAGGCTCTGCAAGCTGATCCCATGGTTGCCCATCCATTAAACGACCGCTATATCAATCGCTTTATTTTAACTAGGTTTGTACGATAACCACCTAGTATATCTGAAAAAATGCTTTATATCCTTAACCGCCTCCTACGGCACTTGCGGTATGAAATAGGTGCTGACTGACACTTTGTATGCAAAGCTGTCACCGCAAGTGCAAACTAAATGCAAACTGTTTTATAATAATTATTCATCGTTAATTATTTTCATATAATAAATAAGTGATTTACACTATAATATTCATGTAGCGTAGCAATTGTTATATTTTTCTAAAATAAATAGACGGTGTTTGAATAAGTAGGTATTGTTTAAATGTGGAAGCCCTAGCCTCCTTACCCTTGTCTAGACGTTGTCGGCTTTTTCTTCGAGATCAAAGGCGTCAAACTACTGTATGTCTTTATATACTGTGGTAGTAGTTTGTACGGCACAAAGGACAATGGCAAATCTCCATACATCAAAATGTCTGAAATTAAATTGAAGCGAACAGTAATAAAAAATATATCAAAAAATTTGGCGTAAGTAACAGAGTCTATAAATGATTCCATTTTCACTCAGGAAAGGTGGAAAAAGTAGATATCGGTGTTTGAAGTTTTAGTTAAGAATTAATAATGTAGGTAAAAGGAAAGTTATAGTATGAAAGTTAAACAATGTAGGTATGTACGTTTGAATTATCAAATGACATATGTCAGATTGACATCAAAATGCGGAAGTATTTTGTAGCATCTAACTGTCACAGCCAAAGACAAAAGCAGAGCTGCACATTTTAAATCGATTTTATGTGAAATCGATACAACTTTAAAACGATGCTGTGAAGTTTTTATTTGATTTAAACGTTGTTTTGTTTCAAAAATATTAGCTTATTGATATAATGTTGATTAAATATTAAATAATTGCATTTTAAACCAAACCAACTCTATAAAGGTTGATCGTATCGATTACTTATTTAATAATCGATACGGATATAGCACTCATGTCTATTCCTGTCACACCATTATCTTTGGCAACAATCAAATAATGAAGTATTCGTCATCAATTGGAATGTTTTTTATCATCATAAAATACTCCAGCTTTAACGAGACACAGTGAAAACATTAAAAATCGTAGAAAAAAATACAATTTGTTTTGTTCATATGAAGTTTAAGGTCGCCACAACAAACCCAGACCAAATTCTGCCATTGTTCTTTACCACTTGGAAGTAAGAACGCATGCGCTGATAACTGATTGCTGA
Source organism: Euclidia mi (assembly GCA_944739405.2). Classification (NCBI taxonomy): domain Eukaryota; kingdom Metazoa; phylum Arthropoda; class Insecta; order Lepidoptera; family Erebidae; genus Euclidia; species Euclidia mi. Next base: position 7,201,770 of record OX123190.2, on the reverse strand, counting down.
CAGATGTCAGTACTGTCACGTCATACCTACATAATGTCACAACATATATTTCGTGATCAAAGATGGCGGATAGGAAATCAAAGATGGCGGCAGGGATTTTTTTTAAGTCGATATGGGTATCGTCTCCGATATTTTAAGGAATGAGGAATTTAAAAACACCATCTATTTCGTGATCAAAGATGGCGGATGGGATTTTTTTTTAAAATCAATATGGGTATCGGCTCCGCTGTTTAAAGGGATGGGGAATCCAAATACAACATCTATTTCGTGATTCAAGATGGCGGATGGGAAATCAAAGATGGCGGATGGGAAAAATTTTAAAAGAGCATGCATGAGGAATCTGATGGGAGTGAATGAAGCAAGAGAGATATGTCTGGATCGTTGCAAATGGCGTTCCGTAGACTCTGCCTACCCCTCCGGGAAATAGGCGTGAGTCTATGTATGTATGTATGTATTAAATTGACTAATGATTAATGAAAGTGCCGTATAAATTTGAACTTAGAAACAGACATTATATTATTTTTGTGGCGCATATTTTATACTTTTAATTTTATTTTAGGGATCCCAATGACTACGTCAAAACCAACTTAATTCAAAAGACAAAAAGGCGGCCCAATAGTTTACGTTCAGAGTCGGACGTGTTCGTATACCACTGAACATTAAATTTGGATCGCTTTATTTTCTCTAAAATATAAACCGACTAATTGAAATTGCTAGTTATTTTCTTTAACAGGTCTTTTACTTTGAGTTGATTGGCTTTGGGATTAGTTGTTGATGATTTATTACGGAATTCAATATTCGATCTATAGATATATCTGTAGATTTTAGATTCGTTTTTGACATGAGCTCCATACAAAATATGTCAAACACGAATCTCGAATCTCAAAATCCATGTATGGATCGAATATTGAAAATGGCCTTAAGTCGTCACTGTCTAACTTTAGTATTAGTTCTTTATTTACACTTAGTGCTTCTCGTGACGGCATCTTACTTTAGAGTGAAACTTTTTGAAAACCCGTACTTCAAGTAACACGCTCGACGTTTATTTTTTATTGAAACCTAATTACATAAACCGAAGAGCATCTATGAAATGCTTCTTCGAAATTCACTACTACTCTAAGCATTTACAGAAACTTTACAATTATTGGTATTGCTTTACATTGAGCTTTTCCCAGTATTGCGGCATTCGTCAGAATATTATTTACAAAGAAATGCTCAAATGTACTCACCATAAGCCTCGCTTCATATGGACTACAACTAAACCGCGAAAAAAGGTGGTCAAGCTGTGTTTTTTTTTTTTTATATTATTGTAATAGGCGGCAAACGAGCAGACGGATTGCCCGATGGTTAGCAATTACCGCCGCCCATGGACACAAGCAACAGCACAGAAGTCACAAGTGCGTTGCCGTCCCTTAGGGCCTTATCACACTAGCGGATTGCGAACGTTTTCAAAGCGGAGCGGGTGCGCAACGAATTCGTTGCGGGCTCACAACGGTCATAACGAACACGCCGCGCATGCGCAACGAATTCGTTGCGGACGCGCAAAGAGTAAAAAATGTCGCGCAACGAGTAAAAGTAATAAAGTAAACAGCAGTGTTTCCTCGTCGGAATCCATTTTGTTACAGGATGTATTGTACGTCGATAATTTGCTACAAACATGCGACAAAAACGTAACGTACTTGCCACGCGTCCGCGACGTCCTCGCTGCTCAGCCGCGGCGTGTTCGCGACGCATTCGCTGCACGTCCGCTCCGCCCCGTAACCGCTCTTAAACCACTAGTATGATAAGGCCCTTAGGGTTGGGAAAAGAGATAGAATAAGGAGTGGGATGGGGGAGAACGAATAGGGGCTAGGGCCTCCGGCCCTCTCACCCATTGATGTACATTGTACATCAATGCTCATGACTGTGTAACTTTCAAGCGGAGTGTTACTTGTTTCAAGCATTTTTCATAGCTCCCAAGTAGCGCAGCGTAGTAGAAAAGATTTTTATTGACATGTATATGAATTACAAGTGGACACAGGCCTGGTATGGTATGGCTTCGGCTAGGTATCGTAAGTTAAAGAAACATTTGGCCTGTTATATCAGGCTAGCCAAACGCTTTGCGATCTTTATTGCCTTTTGGTCTTCCATGCCATTCTATACCACGCTGGACTATACCTAGAGTTGTAAAAAAACGGTTTCTTTTTCTGAGATAAAAAAAAACGTTTAAAAAAACATGAAAAAAAAAATAGTATTTTTTCTGGAGCAGGTTTTTTTCATGAGTAGGGAAATAAAGATATGGTAAGGTGGTTATCGTATTTGAGTTGATATTATTTATTTTTGTGCAATAAGAAAATACCATTTGTTTTTTGTTAAATAGTACATACTATGTGAAGACAACATAATTGGCAACACCAAATATTATATACTGATACTGATACAGATGATTGTAACACATTAAGTATTTTTTAAGTTCATAATAATGTTACCCATTGATTTAAACATAATTTGACTTGAATAAAAACAAAACAACCACATTTTGTGTTTTATTCCACTTTAGTTATAGTGTTTAATTTTTTCTGAAAAAAAAACCAAATGTAGAAAAAAAAAACAACGGTGCCAAGATTTTTTTCATGCTTTTTTTCAAGATTGTGAAAAAAAACCATTTTGTCTTTTTTCAATTTACATCTCTAACTGTACCGTAGACGTAAAAATCGTTTTTAAAAAATAGCCATGTCTTTGAGCCAGGATTACCGCTTACCTAGTTTAAAAATGTTGTATAAAGGTTACAGCAGATAGCTGTTCATACAAGTGGTGAAATGCAACTGAAAATCAACTTTAATTTGTTTATTTACGATTCAAATTAACTAAATACTGAGCGGTATTTTGAAACCAGGCGTCAATATAATATATTTCAATAAAGGTACCATTACTATTGAATTTATAGCTTCCCTTAATGTTGTATGTGGACATAAATGGAGTTAAGACATGGGTATTCTACGATGTAAAAAGCTGCTAGGAGTAATGAGCTCAGATATAAACTCTTAGGATATTTTATGGTGCACCTGGAAGTTAAAGTAATTATGTCAATGAATACAAACCACCATCAAGTTGGACTTTGTATGACAGAATATTTTTACGTAAACTCAGAATTTCTCTCAAATTTTGAACTGTGAAACCAAAAACGGCAATGATTTTGTGGTCTTCACTGCATCACTGCACTACATTGACTGCTGGTCCTATTTCTACAGAGCACGTTCACTAGACTTGATGAAGGTGTTGGGCTCCGCCGCCAAAACACCCAGCGGCCGCAGAGGATAGGTGGAATCGCAACGCAACACCGCATCTCCTCTTCCTCTGCGGCCCCACCGCGACGCAACAATGGTGCGCCCCCATTTGGTCGCGTAAACTCTAAGTCATATATCTATTAAATACATTAAACTCGTGTGTGAATTCATCGTTCCATCCCAAAACATAATAATTTCAAGTTCTTTTTCATTTATTTTTTTAAACTCGAAGCTTTATAGTACTTTTAAAATATAGCTGACTTCTCGGCAGCTACTTTTAGTCATACATCCTTCGCTTCTTTTAAAACTACCTTTTACTACATACATACATACATACATACATACCGAGACTCACGCCTGTTTCCCCGAAGGGGTAGGCAGAGGCATATTAAACGCCCACTTTTCGCTAGTGTTTTGATCCCACGTAATAGATGGCGAGCCTATAGCCGCTTATCGGGATATTTTGTTTGCCAGAGCCTCATCCTCGGGGTCCACGTCGTCGGGGTGCATAGGGTTCCCACCAAGAACTTAGGGTCCCAAGCCAACCTTACCTGCAAGGGGTGCACCTGCCGGTCAACCTTTTACTATCGGTATTTTAATCTTATTTTTTCTAGAATTCTCTCTAGCTCTCTGAATGGGTTTAGCCATTTTTCTAAATCCTAATTTATTTATTTATTTATTTATTTCATGCACAAAACAAGTTACAATTTTTACGTAAACATATAAAGCTTATTACTAACTTAGTTCTAAATTGTAACTCAGCAATATGTGCATACACAAAAACAATAGTTTCACGTGACTAAGTATACATTTCGGCATGAGTTACTGTGTACATACAAGATTAACAAAAATAGGGAGAAAACAATATAAGTAAATTATGTGTATTTTACAACATTAAGTGTCGGTCATACAACATTTGAGTATTATAACTCTTGAGAAGGTTGTGGTTTTGAATGGAGGATATCTTTGACAATTTTTATATATGATAGGAATCTGGGATTAAAAATATCTAAATGTAAATTACTTGTCGCCAGCTCGTTATATTGACGTGCCATCCTTACTAAGGGGTTGAAACAGGAAATATTGTTTTTGTAAATTTGTAATGCAAAGAGATTAACATTATTTGATCTACGTTCACTATATCTGGTATTTATCGAAATATCAGAAAGCATTACAGGGGAGTCAATAATAGAATGTATTATTTTATACAAGTAAACGAAGTCAAAGTACTTGCGGCGTATTTCCAGTGACTGGATTTTAAATTTAAACAATCTCTGGTCGTAGTCAGGGCATGTGCGAACCATTTGTTGCCGTTAACACAAAACTCTTAGGCACTTCCTTTGAACCCGTTCTATATTGCCGATATGAACTTTATAGTATGGAGACCAAATTGGGGAACCGTATTCCAAAATACTACGTACTAGAGCAAAGTAAGGATAAAGTGTGCTACGAGGTTTTTTAAAACCTTTAGTGGATCTTAGAACAAAACCAAGCAGTTTGTTAGCCTCTGTAATAATATATTCATAATGAGGTCTAAAAGAGAGCCTGTCGTCGAACAAAATACCCAAGTCCTTGGCGACTGTGGATCTTTTCAGGACCTGTCCATTGATTGTATAATTGTTTACTATTTTGTTGCGTTTATTTGAATATGATATGATGAAACACTTACTAACATTCAAGTACATTTTATTTGCATTGCACCAATCCGAAACAGTATGCAAGTCTTTCTGCAATTGTAAACAATCATTAAGCGTCATTATCCTAGTAAATATTTTTAAGTCGTCGGCGTACAAAAGGCATTGACAGGACAGACGCTCGACCAGATCATTCACAAATAAAACAAAAAACAAGGGACCCAAATGAGACCCTTGCGGGACGCCCGAAGATACTACCACTGGTAAAGAAAGATATCCTTTTAAAGCTACTAGTTGACTTCGGTTACTAAGGTAAGAAGATATCCAACGAAGTAGGTTACCCTGAATGCCATAGCATCCAAGTTTCTCACAAAGCAGAATATGGCTCACTTTGTCAATTCAGCACACTCAATGTATACCATTCGTTTTAATGAAGTATTTCTTTTTCTCTCTTGGCAACATTGTATTTTAATGTAGAAGAAGAATTTATGCCTGCAAGTAAAGAGCCTTTAATAATTAGTTACTGGCTAGGATATAATCCGCAACCCACTAAGTGATTTCAAAATGAGACCCCAACTAATTTGCCTTATGCTGTAGCTGTAGGTATATGTTTAAATAAAGGTATCTCTCTTGACTCTGTATGACGATCGAGTTTATGGTTTTCAGTAAAACACTATCTATACTGTTCTATTTTAAAGCCTACGAAAGAAAGATCTGGTCTTATTGAAAATTCTGAATACTATTATCGATATATCATTATTGCATATAGGGAGGTAGTATTGAAAGAACGTCTAGCTGCAAGCGGTATTCAATATCATTGCATAGCAAAAATAATGCGGAATATGATTTCAGTGTTCGGTATTTCTAATTATTCTACATTCGAAATCTAAGCTTTAGAAGCTTAGATTTCGAAAATATAATAAATAATAGAAAGGGCATAATGATGAGAAGTGCGTTACGCTGAACTCAGGTGAACACAATGTCTTTTAAATCAGTCCCGCGTCGTTGTAGTCCTCTAAACTACTTTGCGTAACAGACTAATCCATCCAAATATTATGCTGAACAGTCAAGTGATTAAATTTTATAGCAAGAGACGAGTTGTTTTCCATTTAATGTCGATGGAATCTTGAGAACACTTAGACTCAAATTCTGAATCATTTATTTTATTTATGTACAGACTATTATAGAACAGTGAAAACATACTCTACATACAGATTTTCCATAAAAGAAAATTACCTTCTCCAATCTTTAGTCTCGAGGCCCTTAACGAATTCAAGTCTATTATAATTTTAATAATAGCACAACGTAAATAATAAAAAATATCTGTTTGTTGTGCAAGTATGTCACGTATTCTCATAAGAGCTTATTAAGAAATCGTTCGTAATATACGTGCCGAGTGTCCCTAATATCATACCATGTCATCATCATCATCCTAGCGCTTACCCGGTCGTGTTCCAAGGGCCTCGCCCTTGAGCTTGCCTATTACAATGTCTCCGCTTTGGCATATTTTATGTGTTAGAACCTTTTATTTCCATGTTTATGCGCAAATATTATAAATCTGAAGATTTACTGTATTTTTTTAATACATTCCTGCACAAACTCTGAAAATATATATTATATATGTATATAGGTCCTACAAAAAATATTTGTCAGCACAAATTTTATTCGTTATATTTCACGTTTACATAAAATATATTTCTGAGGAAAAAAATTTTTGGCGCTGCTATTCTGTGTGGCAACGACTACGGGTATTCTGAAAATAAATTACAGCACATTTTTCATCAAAAGAAGAAATTGATTGACTTTTCTATAAAATTATTCAAAGGCTACCAAGTTTTTATATTAAAATTACAGGAACAACAACAAGAAAGGGGACTCCATTATCCATTAGAGTATATTTAAAAACCGCTTCATATTACTTGACCCTCTCACTTGGAAGTTCGCTTCAGTTGCTTTACTTCGGGAAATACGCATTTCACATGTGGAAAATTTCTTTATCTGTTACCTCAGAATAGGTAAATAGTCCCTACTTAAGTGCCTCCAAATTCATAATATATGAATACGAGTAAATAAGAAAGAAATGATTTTATTTTTTGTCCTACATCTGCAAATGAATACTATTGAGATAAATGTGATGAGATATACGAGTCATCAAACTGTTTACTCGTGGGTATACTCGTTTCAAATAAAACACAATGGTCGCGGTAGAATTTAAGATAAGAGCTGAGGATTTTAGACAGCCATTAGTACCAAAATAAATGAGTCTAGAAACGTGCCAAGTTGATGATTATACCTAATTGATGTTAAACAAGTAATTGGAGGGTACCACTGCAATTACTTTGAATGCCAGATACATTCAACCTATTAAATTTTCTCAGAAACTTGTGGAATAATAAACATAAAATCAACTGGGACGAAAGGTGATATGAACGTTGAGACGAAGGATCTCAGGTAGGATGTCGGGGTTCAAGAGAAACACTGCTAGTTTGAACAGGTTCTTTATTATGTCTCACTACCGCTTACATACAGTATGACCGAACTAGGTAAGCACTGGCCTGAGGGATGGAATATAGACTCCACTGCTCTCCGACGCTCGCAGGGTAGCTGCTTGTAGGGTCGCCGATGAGTTGGCCAAGGTGCGCGTTTTAGGAGGCAGCTCGGTGGTCGAGGTTCAGGCTGAGCGGGGGCTCAGGCGGTGCAGCCGATGTGGGCAGAGCGGTGAGGCTCAGGCGTCCGTGGCCTGGCTGTAGGAGGCTGCGTGGCGGCGGCTGGTAGCGGCACGGCGCCAGCAGGTTGTAATTGTAGCCCGTAGGGAGAATCGTGGCCCGTAGGGAGAACTTGAAACAGCACAGAGAATACACAACAACCGGTCAGGAACAGGCTATCCCTAGATCGGCTGTTATGCTTAGGAGACACAGAAACTACAGACAGAACATATAGGCACACAGACAACTAGAATATGCTTACCCCCAGCGGGACAGTAGATATTGAGTAGAAGGTAGAATAATCACGAGGTGTAGCGGCAGCGTTCGGATGTCTAGGGAAAGTGACCGAATTAGATCGCGCACCCATCTTATATAGGCATAAACCTATGACTCACAGACAGCCTGTGGCTCTGAACATGACCACATAACGTAATATTGCTCAGCGCTCTGCGGCTAAGCTGGCGTTAAGCACCTGCGAGATATTATAACGCAATACGTAAAGTATTACGTTACAACGTGATCGCTAATCACTTCATGGAAATACAGTATACATCAGTTGAGCTAGCGGAGGGAATTAGAAAGTAACATTCGGAGAGGAGTTAGGTATTGTCAACCTTTTTCCCGTTGCAATAGTTGGGGTGCTCAATCGAAGGGCGTGTGTTGCGTTTTTCTTTCTTTCCGTTATGGCGCTGATACACCTGAGTATTCACTTGTAACAGAACAGCGAGCATTTGCCGTTTTCTGTTTTGTCGAACCGAACATTTTCACGATCATTATAGCGAACACTCTAAATTCAAATAGACGGACTATTTAAGACTATTTAGAATATAGAAATCGCACTACAACAGCAGTTTTACCCAATATGTTTACTTCATAGACTTATTATTTTAATCTAGGAAAAAATCTTCATAGTAGTATGTATTATCGATATTCTAAGGCTCGCCCGAATGTTCGTGAGAATGCTCGCTAAAACACATTAATTTGTTTTGTAACATTCGCGAGAATGCTCATTACAGGTGAATGCTCAAGTGTATCAGCGCCATTAGTATGTCGCCTGAGAAATTAAATTATTCCAAATTTGGCACCAGACTTGGCATAACAAACTGTGTTCCTAAGTGTAGTAACCACCAAGAATTTATATTACAACATGCATAATGTTACATTATAGTCGCTATATCTCTTGCCTACTGTCTGAGAGCCAATACTAGTAATAAAAAAATGTTCAAAATACCTTCTATCGTTTTGATCTAGTCTCTCGGTATTCTCCTTAATTAACTGTTACTTGAATGATATCGCGAATTGGGCGTAAATTGAACAAAGTGTTATTAACTATGTGTGGCAGTGGGCCACATCAAGAGTCTGCTGGCCTTCCTCGAAGAGCTGTGGTGGCTCGAGTGACGACAGTATTCCCACCCGCACGCAAAATATTCGCCGAGACGTGGAGTTGCGGAAACAGCCCGTGCCATCAAGTATCATTAAGTAAACTATGTGTCAACGTCGTAATATGTTGCAAATTGGAAGTTTGTGACATTGAGAGTAGCAGATTACCAATTCTAAGTCAATTTAAAATCTAATCGCATTTCGTTTAAAATAAAGTATCGATCAAAATTAGAGAATCGGCCTTCAGATGTATCAATCTAAAGTCAATTTCGTTAATAAGTGCTCCAGATCCTTGCATTCCCGGAGAGCGATATACTGCCGGCCCCAGCTGTCATAAATTTAAATTAAAGTTAGGACCCCAGTTGAAGGTCGCCTTGAATATGCAAGCAGCAATAATATTATACAATGCCTTGTACCTTGTATATTGAAATGAAATGAGATTAAATTTATATGTCGTTTCTGAATTGGCCATTCTGTTACCGCATGGCAACATTAGAGCCCTTTATTCCGATAAAATGAATTTACCTGAACAAATGGTGTAACAGTTTAAGTGATCGCCTTGCCATCGGTACTCCACCTGGTGTACTGTGTTCGATTCCTATACGAGACAATACATTAGGTAATTTGTTTCCCAGTTTGAGCTATTCATTGTGGCCGTTAGTTGAATGTTTGTAAACTCCCCCTCCATGCAGGATTCGTTCCTAGTGCGGTTATTACCTACATTGTGTATTAAAACCAAAACAATATGAATACCAATCATTTTATGTATGTTGATGGTCAGTATTTGACCTTTACCATTGCTACGCTGTGCAATTTTATTATAACTTGAATAAAATACAATAGAACTCTATGTTAAAAATTTGGCCATTTGTTTGTCCATGGCCTATATCCAGTATTGAGGTATGTTGACTAAATAAGGATCATGATGATGATTTGACCATGAACTGAAAATATCTGCGAGTAAAAAGCAGGCCATAAAATTGTACGCAGTAATTGTCCAAAGAAGAATACACCTTACACATATTATACTTATATATTTGTGAAGTACTCGACTAACTCGCACGATCCACCTATAATACAATAATATATCAGTGTGGAAAGTTTTATAAATAAATCGAGGCGCGTTTATAACAAAGGATTTGGATAAAACTTGTTTCATATGCTACACACAAAATATGTCGAACATGTATCTCAAATATCTTAATCTATTGATAGATCGGATCTTGAATTTAGCGGTATATCTGACTCCTGTCTTTTGTGGGTTTGCTAGCTTCTTTGTTTTCATCCTAACTTCTTCAAGCAAATAGGTCATATCTCAAAAAGTGTAAATCTCTTTCCAAATCTAAGTCAGCTCCAGTAATCTATGCTTGGATTTATCTACTAGAGATACATATTTGACAAAAGCTTCATACAAAATATGTCAAGTATGTATTTCTAGTTACCGTATACATGGATATTTCGAATATCATAACCATGAGTTGGCAAAAATAATTTTTATCTATTTGCACGTTTTATAAGCGACAAAAATAGAAAAATAATTAGTCTAATTTGGTCTCCAAGATTTCAGTAGACAGTTGAGTCGTCACTGATTTTTGAGTGATTTCCTGGCCAAGCATTCACTATGGATGGCACAATTTTTTTAAACGTGCGGTCGAGTATAATCTATTCTTCTACTGAAAGTTTGGGGTGGCTATTACAGATTCAGATTCAGAAGACCCACCAATCACGTCAAACAGTTGGCACTATGTGTAACTTTCGGTCGCGTAACGCTCCGAGTGATGTGAAGCTTGACGGAAGCTTCGATGCCAGGCCGACCGCTATGTAGTTTCGGTTGGTGTGTCATAGTGCACTTGAAAACCACTGGGGGCGTATTGTACCGAACGCTCTGTAGGTTGCGCAGCTATGCGATGTCACGACACTCAAACAAGTAAAAAATGTACTTACATACATACCAGCGGATTAAATGACGTATTCTAGGAAATCAACCGTTTTAATTAGTAGCCAAAAAAGACCAATGCGATCAGATTGGATCAGATCTACTTTATTCGAGGAAAGGCAATTAGTAAAGAGCATTAAGCTTAATTAATTATGGACAAAGTTTGTTCCATTAATATATACGAAAATAAACTTACGTTACTAAAGGCATATGCTTAAGTACTTTACGCCAGTTTTTGCCCGTGGCTCCTCCTACGTGGGTGATGGGGGAAAGGGTATAAAGCTAATCTTCTTAAATATAAGCCACATTAAGGTAAATTTTCTTAAGAACCTGTTCAATGGTTGTTGCGTGAATCTACAGTTTCCACTTAGACGGACTTTAAGGTACTGTAGTTCAAAATAAGAGGAAAGAAAATTTATTTAATTTAACAATTATTTATTCCTAATGTTAATATATTTTGGACTTTAATTAAGATTTGCATGTCGCAGTTTGACAAAACGTATATGGCTCCAATTATATATTCCAACCTATGTGCCTACATTTTATGCAAATAAAATTATTATTTATTATCGAGCATGAAATCAAAGAAAAGGAAAATCTGTTTATTACCTATTATTTTTTTTCAGTCATCAGTTCATGTGATTTTAAACAAAACAAGAGTGGGAGAACTATGAGTAGAGTTTTTGATCAATTACAGAACCGTGACCTATGCTGCATAGGCTGGAGGTAGCTTTAGAACATGTAATGACTAGTCCCCGTCAAACATGTAGCTACTAACACAGTGGTCCAATGAGGTGCTAAGGTGCAGATAATACACTTCCCACTATCTAAAAGACATCCGTATTTTTCTTTTTAAAATATAACTCCCGCACTGGAAATAAATATTGCATGACGTAGAACTTTACAAACATTACAAGTACCTGCCAGACTCGAAAATTATATAGCCCGCACTATTTTAAGGTTTTGTCGTACTCTATTTGGTTTACGATGTCTTGTCTTGTCGTATACTTTTGTGTAGTCAAATTATTATAGTGAATATAATATGTGATCTTCTATCCTTGTTTCCTTTTCTTTTAAAGATTATTCCACCTTTATTTTGTGTCGTGGAGGAATTTACATACATACAACCAACGATCATAACGTACACATAGACTCAAAACAACAATTTCATGGCCCGCACAGTGTAGTCTTGTATGAGTATCGGACCCGCATCACTGGGCTCAATGTAAAGCGCTGAGGCGACCGCCTTAACCACAAAGCCATACCTGCAATCAATATTTACAGATGTATTCCATCTCAAAGATGCAGACACTAAGATTGGAAAGTGTCTTTTGACTGTGAACGATATGTCTGCCACGTAGGACCTCACGGGACTGCCGAGACAGTCACGTTCCATAAAAGTATTTATCTCGAGATCAAATGTCACAGCTAATTTATCACTGGCACATAATTTTAACCGTAATTTATATGACTGACGTAATTTTAGGTTGTAGGTTATGGTTTTAACCTTAAATTTAATAATGTTAACCGTTGCTTAATCTTCAAACATGAAGTATATCGCTTTCTTATTTAAGGAAATGGGAGCTGCCAGTAGACATAATATTTTTCAATATTTTATTATACAGTTCTGTCCTTGTAGTTACAACATAAAATCATGCCAAAATGTCAGCTCTCATTCGCATTTGTGCCAAACCACGGAGGGACAGACGGACGGATGGACATGGCAAAACTGAAAAACTCTAACTATCTATCTTACGGCAGATAAGCGATGATCAATAAACCTATAGACTTTCAAGGAACTTGGTATTATTGTTTTTAATTCACTCATATGTCCTTTTTTTCAGGTACGGCATTGTACTACATTAACTGTATCCGTATATAGTAAGTATAATATCTGAGATAAGAATATGTGTATAGTGTAGTACATTGACATATAGTACCAGAGAGGTTGGACTAGTAATAGAGACCGCATTAAAATAGCAATCTTACCCAATATATGCACTTCACTCTGACTTATGATTTTTTCTCAAGTAAGAGAAAGATAAATATACAAATGTCATTTCGAATCTTCGAAATTATCGTAAATTTTAACTGGACTAGTGATGTGCTTATTCAAAATGAATTTCGATAAAATATCGATAATGTGTCGATAATGTCCCTCTTTGTAAGGAGCTGCAACTGTTTCACATTGTGAGGTATCTACTAATGCAAAAATTAATAGTTATTGATTTCATACTCAAGCAATAAATGATGTTCATTTGGTAGGAAGCTAGAAACATGATATTGGACAGTGGATTACTTTTGTGACGTAAGCCTTCACTAAGTAAGGATACTTTATATGCCACCGCTAAGCGTTCAAAATAAATTTTGAGTGTTTAAGGCAGACGCAGGCAACTGCTTGTGTGAATACAAGAGAAATGTTCAGTTTTATGACCTCTGTATAGCCATTGTTACGACCATGTAGGGGGAAGCGCGCTAATTTGTTTATTATTTTTAAAATTATTTATAAAAACTAACATGTTTTTGCTGAAATGAAACAATATTCAATCCTAATAATATTTACTAATAATTTATGAAAGTGCCGTATTAGAAACAGATATTATATTATTTTTGTGGCGCAAATTTTATACTTTTAATTTTATTTTAGGGATCCGAATGACTACGTCAGAACAAACTTAATTCAAAAGGCAAAAAGGCGGCCCAATAGTTTACGTTCGGAGTCGGACGTGTTCGAATACCACTGAACATTAAATTTGTATCGCTTTATTTCCTCTAAAATATAACCCGACTAATTGAAATAGCTTGTTAGTTTCTTGTTACAAGATATTTTGTGGCAGTAACATGTGTTAGTTGGGGACAGTTGCAGGTCTGACATAGAGATTGGGAGCAGTTATGGGCCACTAGGGATAGCGTTGGTGAAGGTTGTGTTGACTGACGGAGTGTGAACGTCATGTAGTTAGTGTTATCAGTGTTGAGGGTCAATGAGTTTCTGGCTAACCAACCTTGAACAATAAGTAAATAAATAAGACAACTTAGCTAACCATTCCAACATTTTCAACCAAGACACTTGAAATAATCATTTGTAGATCATACAAAGCGTTGTCTCAAGTGAATTTTGAACCTACAATACTCGGCGCAGTGCTAAACGGCGTGGTGACAGGTCAAAGCTATTGCTATTTGCGCAGTTAACTTGGTACAAAGTCTTTACTATCGTATTTCCGGAATAACTAATATGAGTTGTGCAACTGTAACAATAAACTTAGTCCGAACACGAGTCGAATATTCAATGAGACATTAGCGCCAAGCGGTGCCACTTACATGTTTCACTTACGTAATGCATACTGCCACGCTTAGTGCTCTTGCTTTCTGCTCTTTGATGCGTATCATGACTTGAGTTGCAGTAAATACGTGAAGACATAACATAAATTCAGGACGTTATCCCCAAAGGGGTAGGTAGACGTGTATTACGCACCCACACTTCGCCAGTTATATTACCGTTTCGTTCCGTTAGCGTTTTGCCACGTACTGGGCACAATATAAAGCGAGCGATACCTAACATTTTCAATTCACACATAACTTCAAAACGTCAGAGGTCTGTGGCCAGGCTACCTGGGGGCCGCACCTGAGACCACCGTCTCGGCAATCCGTTTCGTACACCACTGGGCTATCGCCGCTTCTACGCTACTGCTAAGTGAAGACAATTTAAAAATAGTTCTTATACGTGCTAAAACTGTAATTTTACTGCCCTTTTCAACATGCAATTAAAATAAACATCTTTGCATTATAATCATGGTACTAAATGTGAATTTAGAAAAATTCATTAATGACTACCTAAATTTGACGTTTACAATTTACACATTGCAATTGTGATCTGAGTTTGACTTTGATCTGCTTAATTTTGAAACTTATTTCAAATGAAAATGTATCCAAACAATTTTATTTGTTAAAATAACAAAGAAAAAGCGGCAGCATAAAGGAACAATCGTGCAAAAAATAGAGAGGGGCATTTAAGTGCTATTCGCTATGCAAGTGCTCTAGTTACTTTTAAAGAGGGTCTTAGCACACACCCTACGATTTGCTACGCTTTATTTAGCTTGCCGTAAATAAGTTAGATACTTTCGCAATCAAACAAGGAGATTATTAAATTTGAACACAAATAAAGAACAAATCACTGAATATTGCACATAGAGCCACCGCAGACTAGCTTCTTTTAGCATCGGCGACCGGCGACTCGGTCGCTTTTTAGCATCCAGATGCAGCGTTCAAATTTTTGCACCGCACACTGGAAGACGCTGATCGCTGCGATTTGTCACTTAAAATGGTAATAATTATAGAGGTCTTCTATTAGTAACGTGATTTATGTCTTGCAAATTTTAAATTTACGCGGTGATGATACGTTTAATTCTAAACGGGTGGAGTTAACCCATAGTTTATAAAAAAAAATAATAGAAAATATTTTAACCAAAAAAGACATTGCGAGCCATATTCCATAGCTTTAATTCATTTCCTTGTGTGATTTATTACACCTACTTCTTTTCTCTCTGCCCCACTCTAAGGTAGACTAGGAGATAATGCCCATGGCATTAAGTCCGCCTGTATACTTTGTGTAAGTATATAAAGTTTTAATAAATAAATAAATATAAGCATGTGCGCGTGGGATTGGGAGGTCTCGGGTTCGATCCCCGGGTCGAGCAAAGTGTTATTGGGTTTTTCCGTTAGGAAATTCTCAGTAGCAGCTCGGAGTCTGGTAATGTGCCCGGTACGGCAATAGGCTCGCCCCCTATTACATGGGACCTAAAAATTCATGGCGAAATGTAGGTGTTATATCACACCACTTCCTACCCCTTCGGGGATACAGGCGTGAGTCTATAAATAAAAAAAATATAAGCATATCGCAACGAAAATAAAAAGAATTCCAGAAATGGATCAGAAAATTCAGAAACCAGCATTCCAAAACCGGTGCACTAACATAAAAAATAATATCCAGACCGAATTAAGGACATCCTCCTTTTGCAGTGGGTTTACTAAAAACATTCTGGAGTATTCAAAAGCAATGAAATATCTAAATACAGGACTTTTCTGAATCCCTCACGATCGAACGAACGATCGTTGTTTTATGATGCATATAAGCATTTCTGGGTCAAAAATATTGTACAGTCAAAGAAAAGTAAGGACATGAGATATCTATCTACACTTCTATCTCCCTTCCACCTATCGAGACTCACCTGATTAATGGACGGCGCCTTACCGTAGGTTGTCACTTATTTTTTAACCCTTAAATAACACCGTGGGGTAATTGTTTACCCCAGGTGCATAAATCATGATATTGATGTTTTTCTGCGAAGGTAGTGTCATCTCCTTTCGCGTATTCTCTAAAGCTGGCAGTCACGTGGCGTAAAAAATCATCCGTCTATCCTGCATAGGCATGCAAGGTAAACATTATCCCATGGTGTCAGTTACGCATACTTTAATTTTTCATCAACGCACGATGAGTAAAGATGTATCTGACAATAAAATAGTATGATCTCTAAAAGGATGCGGAGAGTGAAGTTCACTTGAATAACATGAAACTTTTCGGAATTTGGAAAGCGTCTTTGAAAACTCAGAATAGAGCGATCATGAATCCGTTATGGGAATGTATGCAAATCTAACATAAATGCTCCAAATTTGTATCCGCCTAGCTTTTTCATATTAAATGATATTTTGTAGAACGATTGGCATATTTGGTGTACAATTACAATTTTAGTGAAAGAATTAATGATTTTTAGCGTAACGCACTTCAGTGATTTTACTAAAAATATCCCCATGTAAACAACAAAAATAATAAATTTTTAGTAGTTAGGTAGTTCAGCTTTTTCGTAGCCTGTTAGGGTAATTTTACCCCAAAGTGTTATTTATTATTCTATAACCGAAGGCTCGTGCCGCGAGACCAACGAGGCAACAAAGATAGTGAGTAGTAATGATAGTGAGTAACTAAAAAAATTAATATAAAATAAATTTAATATTGTACGACTGTGTCTGCCTCGTTGGTCTCGCGGCATAAATGTCCGCGTGAGTTTGGGAGGTCTCGGTTTCGATCCCCGGGTCGGGCAAAGTGTTATTGGGTTTTTCCGTTAGGTACTTGTCAGTAGCAGCTCGGAGACTGGTAATGTGCCCAGTACGACAATAGGCTCGCCCCCTATTACGTAGGACTAAAATAAAACTGGCGAAAAGTGGGTGTAGCAATATACCTCTGCCTAACTCTTCGGGGATATAGGCGTGAGATTATGTATGTATGTTAATATTGTGTAATTAGAGGTATTTAACTATTTATATGCCTAACACATTGTAGGAATATTCAACTTTAATCTTAACAGTAGGTACGTATTAAATTTTAATAATGTGATCTATTCCCATACATACCATAATTATTATTATTGTAACATACAATTATTAGAAAGTAGGCACAAAAAAAAACAGAAAAAAATACGAATATAAATGCCAATAAACTTAAATTAATTTTGATTGATAATTTTAAATGACAATTAAAAATAAATTAATTGTAAATCTAAATTAGAAGTAAATATAAATTCCATAATCCATTAAATTCGTCCTATTCATTCCTTGGCATGAAAAACATGTCAACATCGATTGTGCAATATTTGTTTACAGCTCTACTTAATCTAGAAATGGGTATTGCAATAGGTGCTCCTGAATTGCCATCGTTCTGCTTCAGGCCCGACTATAGTAAAGAAGTTGAAAATTGACAACGTGACCTCTTTGCTAGTACAATTAAACACACATATATTTAACAAGGTACTAACTTAGCCACAGCTTATTCAAGGAGAATATTCAAAAGCAGTAGAAATGTTACTTAATTCTATTAATTCAAAAGTTTTTTAATAGAATAATAACATCTTATGTTGTATGTCATGGTCTGACTTGCTTTGGAGTATAATAACAAACTTGTAACGGATGAATATTTTCAAACCTTTGCGATTTCTATTCATAGTAATATTTACGAAAGGGTTTCAACCGCAAATAACTTAAAGAGTAAATATGAAATTCCTGGGCATTAGAAGACTTCAAAACTTACGTCTCAAGGTAGGCTGTGTCTCAAACATGGCCAAATACTTAGGTCTCTTATATGGGTGATGGTTGCATCAGGTGAGCCGTAAGCTCGTCTGCCACGTTACTGCCATAAAAATAAAATACTTTCTATTAACCCTGATATTTTAGCATTAGATTGTTGTAACACTTTTGTTAACGACATTAAAAAAAACGACATGGTAAATTACATAATAATGCTCTATTGCTGGGTAGGTACTATAGATGTTGTCAAATAATCTATTTAAAAAAAAAGACAGGTCCTGACTGATGCAGCATTGCAGAGCCCGAATCACAGAAAATATAAACATTTTTATTTTTTAACTAGCTGACCCAGCGAACTTCGTACCGCCTGACAGTCGATTCTTTAATTATTTTTTAGTCTTAGCTACTTTTAGTCATACATCCTTTGCTTCTTTGAAAACTACCTTTTACCATCGTTATTTTAATCTTATTTTTTCTAGAATTGTCTCTCTAGCTCCCTGAATGGGTTTAGCCATTTTTCTAAATCCTAATTCAGCACACTCAATGTATAATTGTATACCATTCGTTTTAATTAAGATTTCTTTTTTTTATTTTAATGTAGAATAAGAATTTATGCCTACAAGTAAAGAGCCTTTAATAATTAGTTACTGGCTAGGATATAATCCGCAACCAAATAAGTCATTTCAAAACGATACCTTAACTTATTTAACCATATGCTATAGGTATATGTTTAAATAAAGGTCTCTCTTTTGACTCTATATTACGATTGAGTTTATGTTCTTCAGTAAAACACTATCTAAACTATTCTATTTTAAATCCTACGAACGAAAGATCTGGTCTTATTGAAAAGTCTGAATTCTATTATCGATATATCAATATTGCATATAGGTTGCAAGGCAAAAATAATGCGCAATATGATTAAAGTGTTCGGTATTTCTAATTATTCTACGTTCGAAATCTAAGCTTCT
The DNA here is from genome assembly GCA_944739405.2 of Euclidia mi. Lineage (NCBI taxonomy): Eukaryota > Metazoa > Arthropoda > Insecta > Lepidoptera > Erebidae > Euclidia > Euclidia mi. Next base: position 7,182,810 of record OX123190.2, on the reverse strand, counting down.
AAAAATAGAGAGGGGATAATGATGAGAAGTGCGCTACGCTGAACTCAGATGAACACAATGACTTTCAAATCTGTCCCGCGTTGTCGAAGTCCTCTAAACTATTTTGCTTAACGGACTAATCCATCCAAATTTTATGCTGAATAGTCAAGTGATTAAATTTTATAGCAAGAGAGGAGTTGTTTTCCATTTAATGTCGATGTTATCTTAAGAACACTTAGACTCAAATTCTAAACAATTTATGTACAGACTATTAAAGAAAGGTGAAAACATACTCTACATTCAGATTTTCCATAAAAGAAAATTACCTCCTCCTTTGGCCTCGAGGCCGAGTCCGCTTGCCTATTACAACGTCTCCACTTTGGCATATTTTATGTGTTAGAACCTTTTATATGTATATAGGTCCTACCAAAAATATTTGTCAGCACATATTGTATTCGTTATATTTCACGTTTACATAAAATATACTTCTGAGGAAAAAATATTTTGACGCTACTTTTCTGTGTGGCAACGACTACGGGTATTCTGAAAATAAATTACAGCACATTTTTCATGAAAAGAATAAATTGATTGACTTTTCTATTAAATTATTCAAAGGTTAACAAGTTTTTAAATTAAAATTTCAACAAGAAAGGGAACTTCATTATCCATTGGAGAATATTTAAAATCCGCTTCATATTATTTGACCCTCTCACTTGGAATTTCGCTTCAGTTGCTTAACTTCGGGAAATACGCATTTCACGTATGGAAAACTTCTTTATCTGCTACCTCAGAATAGGTAAGTAGTCCCTACTTAAGTGCCTCCAAATTCATATATGGATACGAGTAAGTAAGAAAGAGTTTCTTTTATCTTTTGTCCTACATCTGCAAATGAATACTATTGAGATAAATGTGATGAGATATACCAATCATTAAACTGTTTACTCGTGGATATACTCGTTTGAAATAAACCACAATGGTCGCGGTAGAAATTGAGATGCTAAGGAAATAGGATTTTTTTAGCTGACGGTGGCCTAACACATAGACAGCCATTAGTACCAAATAAATGAGTCTATAAACGTGCCAAGTTGATGATTACACCTAATTGATGTTAAACAAGTAATTGGAGGGTACCACTACAATTACTTAGAATGCCAGGTACATTAAACCTATTACTGTTTTTCAGAAACATGTGGAATAAACACAAAATCAACTAGAACCAAAGGTGCAACAGTATCTAACATGATCGCCAATCACTTCATGGAAATACAGTATACATCACTCGAGCTACGGAGGGAATTAGGAAGTAACATTCGGAGCGGAGTTCGGTATTGTCAACCTTTTGCCAGTTGCAATAGTTGGGGTGCTCAATCGGAGGGCGTGTGCTGCGTTTCTCTTTCTTTCCGTTAGTATATCGGCTGAGAAATTATTATATTTATTATTTATTTATATTTTGACATACATACATACATATCGTCACGCCTTTTATCCCCGAAGGGGTAGGCAGAGGTGTATTTCTACACCCACTTTTCGCCAGATATACTTTAGTCCCACGTAATAAGGGGCGAGCCTATTGCCGTACCAGGCACATTTCCAGACTCCGTGCTGCTACTGAGAATTTCGTGGCAGAAAAACCCAATAACACTGCCCGACCCAGGAATCGAACCCGGGACCTCCCGATACCACGCGCACATTTATGCCGCGAGACCAACGAGGCAGTCGTATAGGGTTTGATGTCGAGTTTTCCGTCTCTACGCAAAGATGGTATGTGCATCGTGTGATCCCTTAGTCACCCCTTACGACACCCACGGGAAGATAGGCGGGGGGGTGACACTTGTATTCTATGCCGTCAACCACACGGCATTATATTTTGATTATTAATTGTAGCATTGATTTAGAGGTACATGGGTTTGCTTATAACTTATAACATGCCTAAAATATTTGTACCAATATAAGTAAAAAAATAGATATTATTAAATAAATCCTTATAATATTTTTTAACGACAAACAATTAAGGAAATAAGTGTTTGCCTGCATGGGTATCAAAGCTTTACGTCATAATAAATGGTGAGATTACCGCTTAAACTACTACACTATACGTGAAACCGTCTTTATTTTCAAAAAAACGTTCTTATTCAGTTCAATTAAAATTCAGTCAATTTCACCGTGGAGTCAAATGTATGCGAATTTCGAGACAAGAAACTTGCTTTGAAATTATAAGATTGGCAATAAAATCTGTTAAACATGTTTAATGTCACTCATTCGTGCTTCTTAGCATATATTATAAGTGAATTAAATTTGTTAGCCTTGTTTGTAGCAGGTATTTATAATTTAGCTGCGTATGTTTACCAAATAACAGTACCTAAGAAGTTTATGGAAAGTTTATACAAAGTTATATGACGGCCGATTGGCGCAGCGGGAGTGCAAGCGACTGCTACGCCGAAGGTCGCGGGTTGGATTCCCGCTCAAGTCAAACATTTGTGTGCATGAACATGGATGTTTGACTTAGTCTGGGTGTTTCTATGTATAATATGTATGTATTTACAAAAAAAGTGTATGTTTATCCATTATCTAGTACCCATAGTACAAGCTCTGCTTAGTTTGGGACTAGATAGTTATGTGTGTATGTGGTAGAATATTATTATTATTATTATAGAATATTATTATTAGTACAATGTGTCTTATACAGGATCGTTAATTTTAAATGTGGCTGGAGATAAGGCACGTGCAGACTTTAGTCATGTTCAACATTGAAAACCACTTAAATTATCACGGGAAATGTTATCTTTGAATTTTCAGATTTAGGTATTACGAATTAAACCAGTGATTACTACTGCGAGGAATGGAAGAAAAGTAGCCTATTAGTATTATACAGAATTGATATAGTTGACTGAATCAGGCGTTACTTGGCGGAACTCCATTGTAACCTAATGGAAGGAAAGAGGAACCCACCACGCACCCTCGGATTGACCACCCCAACTATTGCAATAGAAAAAGGTTGACAATATCGAACTCCTCTAAAAGGATAAGGGATATAGGAATGGTATGGGTTCCAGGAAGATACCTGACTTGCAGTACCCCGCTGTATGCGCCGACTATTCTTCGACACGTGTTTCGCCTGTGCACGAGGCATCCTCAGGAACGACTGAGTACTAGCTCAGTCGTTGCCCATCGTTCCTGAGGATGCCTTTTTACTTCCATTATAAGTTATTATACAGAATCCTAAACCTATTGAAAAGTAAAAGTAATACTTTCGGCTATTTGACTGTGTAAGTTTCATCAAAGGCAATGAAGGTGTTTCAGATAATTCGGGTGGTTCAATTAAATAAACAACAATAAAAACGAATTAATTCAATTGATTACTTACAAATAAAAGTGTAAACGATATTTCTAAGTAACGCTAAACTTACAAGTAACCAAACTCATCTATTGACGGTACGGAATGGTTAAAATAAAGCAATTTTCTAGTTATAGATTTAGTTTTACGTTTATATATTGAAGAGACTATTAGCCGTCGTAAATTATAATATTAATAGCTAGTAAATATATTATGTTCTTAATAGATTAAGAAACGATACAAGATTAGGTACGTTTTACAAATTATAGCTAAGAAATTATTTTTACCAATAACATTATGTAATTAAATACAAAAATTTAATCAAGACATCAACAATTCAAGACTGCCTTGTTGGTCTCGCGGCATAAATGTGCGCGTGGGATCGGGAGGTCCCGGGTTCGATTCCTGGGTCGGGCAGTGTTATTGGGTTTTCCATCATGAAATTCTCAGTAGCAGCATGGAGTCTGGAAATGTGCCCGGTACGGCAATAGGCTCGCCCCTTATTACGTGGGACTAAAGTATATCAGGCGAAAAGTGGGTGTAGAAATACACCTCTCCCTACCCCTTCGGGGATAAAAGGCGTGACGTTATGTATGTATGTATGTAAATTTAATCATAATTTAATATTCTATTTTATTTAATAAGATGAAAGGTTATAAGTTTTATTATATACATACTGCTGTGAGCTACGGGTGCGAGGTAGCGCTTCGCTTTCCTATTTAGGGATATAGGAGCTACCAGTAGACATAATCCTTTCAAAATTTTATCGTGCAGTTTTGTATGCGTAGTTACAATATTATAATCATACCAAATTTCAGCTTTCTACTGCTTATAGTTTTTGCGTAAAACCGCGGACGGACAGAGAGACAGACGGACGGACATGGCGAAACTATAAAAGGACTCCTTGAAGTTTACTACAGAATAGGAATTTAAACTTTCGTGGTCATCACTTATTTTAAATTGTCCTTGGGATATCTACAATGCACCGAGTAATAACTCGTTACTCGAAATAAAGGAGCATACGTGGTTTATATCCCGAAGAACAATTTAAAATTTACTACGGAATCCTAAAAACCTAACCATCTGCTGTATGGCAGATAAGCGATGATTAAAGGAAAGTGGTATTATTGTATATAATTCACTCATGTGTCCTGATATTTGTTTCAGGTACTGCATCATACTACATTAGCTGTATCCGTATATAGTAAGTATATATTAGATAAGAATATGTGTATAGTGTATAGAAGCTCATGAAACCTCTGCCAGTCGTTGTGAGTGGTTTTTTGTACACTGGGTGTACACCTAGAGTTGAAAACACGAGTTGTGTGCCACAAAAAGTTTTGTCTGGTGTGAGCATCAAATCCGTTGTTTTGAGTCTTCTTAGAATTCTTTATGTCAACTGAATATTTTTTTTTAAAGTTGCCTACGACGCTGGATTTATGCTTAGTGCGAAAATTGTCTTTCCTAAGAAAAGTAATCGTATTTTTTTAAATCAAGCTTACTCCACTTGACACTGCGGGAATTACCAACAGACACTTCAACTACGTCAAAACATATCAAGTAATAAGAACGACACAAACTGCAGTGTGGTGAAGCACAAACTTAGCTCCGACGATAATTAAGGAAATTAAGTGAACGTCCCTTTTGTTAGTTTGTTGATGAAGCGTTTTGTCAACGTGAGATCTCGTTTCCACACAAACAATAGAGATGTGCTAGGTAAGATGAGCGGTGTGTGAGATAAACATTTACCAATTTTATTTTTATTCACTGAATCCATAGTAAATAATATAACAAAGTTTTTCTGTTAGCGCTTTACTGAAAAACTATTAAACGGATTTTCATGCGTTTTTTGCCAGTGAACCAAATGTGTTTATAGGGCAGAAAGGAATTTATCGGGACCAGACAGTGCGGCAAAGTTAGTGGAAACTAGCCATTTTATTGAAAATCAATTGCATTGTTGCATATTGAGCTAGATACCATTTTATTTACTACAGTAAATTGCGTAATATTCTTGTACAGCATTTTTCTAATGTTACTTGTAACGGACAGTCATCTCAAATACCACATTGTTGACTGGCCGCAGAGAGTTGAAACACTTCTCACACATGCGGTTACCTCCCCGTTTAACATTTCACCAAATGAGGTTATGAGTTTGATTCCCTTACGGGAGAATACTTTGTATGATCTATACTTATATATTGTTGTGCCATTGGCTGCATGTTTGTAAAGTCTCCCGTGATTCAGTATTTAGACATGTTTGGGTCTTCAAATGATTATTTAATAATTTCATTATTTAAATAAAAATTAAGTAGCAACAAACAACTCCGTGGTCCAGTGGATAGCGTATGCGACTGCTGATCCCGGGTTCGATTCCCAGGTTGGGCAAAAAGTGTTACTGGGTTTTTCTGAATTCTCAGTAGAAGCACGGAGTCTGGTGATGTGCCCGGTAATGGCAATAGGCTCGCCCAGTAATATTACACCTCTGCCTATCCTTTCGGGAATACAGGCGTGAGTCTATATGAAGTAGCAAAGGCTTTGATGAATAAAAAGATTAAGAGCGTTTACGCCTTACGGCTTTTCATACAAACCTTCAATTCCTTATTTTTCGAAATGAATGAACCGATTTTAATGAAACTTCATATACATAAGCAGGATACATATGAAGGTCTAAAAAGTTAATTGAAAATATTTTTAAAATATCTTATTTTAAAAAAGATAATTGGAAATATCTGTTTTATGGAAATTTTAAAATCGGCCTAATTTAGCTGAAACACTTTTTTTCGAAAATATTTTCAATTAAATTCTTAGACCTATGTATCCTGCGTATGAAGTTTCATTAAAACGGTTCATTCATTTAACAAAATAAGGACTTGAAAGTTTGTATGAAAAGCCGTACGGCGTAAATCTTAAGTTGTAACGCTCAGTCATACATCTCAAATTTAGACGTCCTGTTTTCATCTCTTTAAAATCGCAACACTACGTACCAAATATAAAATATCTGTTCAAGCGGTTTGACAAATGACTGGAGAAAATGAAGCTTGTTCGTTTTGAACCATATTAATTATTCAGCAACCGGGAACTGCGGCAATACGGTATAATACGGTATAATGTATATATACATTTAAGCGTTTTACGCAGAACAGGTAATTGTATAAATTAAAAAGCAGCTTCATTAATCTATTTACTTTGTTATTTAAACCATTTTAAAGATGAATTGACGCGGGCACGTGGGGGACAATTAGTATTTGACACATCGCGCCATGAGTTTGCTTTCGAGACATTATGCGTAATAGTCTGTTCGTTTCTCCACTAGGCTATCGCTGCCATTCTCTTTACTCAGAAGGCCAATTCTCGTAATATTATTTGTTTATAGTGCAGTTTCAATCTAGTCTCAGTGTCAAAAATGGTATTCTCGTAAATTTACTGAAACTAACGTTATTGCAACTAGTTCAAAAATTTAACAATGTGTCAAACTACATATGTGTCAACGTCCAAACAAGTGTCAAATTAGATAATGATTACATTAGGGGCCCGTTTCACCCATAGATTTATTATATACTAACGTTAGATTGGCAATGGAGTCAGTAAAGTGAGACCAAAACAAGAAAACACTAGTGTGCGTGTAATGAGCTTGTATGCAAGACAAATAGTGTTGGGCATGGCTTGCCTAAACTATGATTATCGATAATATGGGCGCGGTGTGATATAGCCCGATTTAAGGCATGATTGAAGTAGGGTCAATAACTGAGAGAAGATAATAATAAAACTACAGATAAAAACTGTATTTTTTTATTTTCCACCAAATAAAACTAATTTATTATAAAAATGTCGCAAACTTTCTTGGGAAGTATTCTGCAGTTTTGCTTCATATTTTGTTCTAAATGTTAAATAAATTTCAATTACTGCTTTTATTAGCAAGTATTTGTGATTAAAATAATGCTGGTGAGTCATACATAATAATATGATTGTTAAGAATTTTGAAATGGTTTTTGCAAGACAATCAGAAGGCAATCATTTACCAAAGTTTTAAATATTAATTCGGTAATATTTTTTCCTTTCATACATCTACGGAACATTCGTTCAGATTGGAAACCTATTTCATAAACATCTTAGGAAGGATAAATAAGGCCACCTACATCCTTTGTAAAGTGAATCTATTTTAATTCACCGTAAAGTACGCTAAGACAGGGTTCACATTTAATTTTCTTACCACATATCCACAAATATATTCAACAATGGACTTGATCATATTACCCTTTCCTTCAGACACCCACAGCATAGATGACACGACGTCAGAATCTTCATCGATGAACTGAACTTTGCAAACAGTGACATCCTGTGGTGCTATTATTGCACTAAGCCCAGTTGTAGTATTAATCATGTCTATGTTACGTGATATCTGTGCGATATGAATACAAATTTTCTCTAAGACAAACAATTGGCTTTGTCGCTGATTTGCACTTCCACATGGCATATGAGTCGTTTATAGGCTGCTGTGAATTGTCGAGCAGTGGGGTTATTATAGAATCCCCCTCAAGAGCGCACTAAACTAGGGGCTCTCAAAGAGTAAAGCTCGACCGTTTGGATTTTTTTTAGTTTCCAAATGGTCCAGCTTTACTCTTTGAGACCTACCCTTATTGGAAAAACATTTTTCTTCAAAGTGATTGCTGCATATGGATGAAACCCAATCTTCTCTGTTTATCATTTTTAGCCACTTTAATCGGACCTCATTATTTTGAGGAAATCTGAAATAAGTTTTTTAATTAATTTTTATTATAATATTTATAACTACGACATTTGGATAGAGAACAAAAAAGTAAATAATATTTATTTGTTAAATAACAGTCTTACGTAGTATTTGTATACTCTTTGAATAACAGTATGGAAGGTATGCAACCTTTGTCAGTCAAGTTACAAATCAATATTTTCTTATCGATATGTTTTGACATTACGTCAATCTCTATGAAATTTAGCTTAGAAATAGTAAAAATTCACGTATTTTGTATTATCTTTAATCTAATCCTTTTGCATTCAGAATATAAATGTAATAAAATATGATATTATAACGTATCCGTTTGTGCATATATTTTTTATCAGAGTTGTAAAATATTGCAATAAGACTGGTTCAGCTTTACACCGAAACCGTAGGGTTCTAGGCGACTTGGGAAGGATTAATGGAATGGACTGTATTAGGGCGAGTTCTGGGTCGCCTAGAAAGGAATAAGGCAAGAGGAGATGGATACGGGAGGAGGTGATTGAGTGGGTATAGGATATTTCAAGGATGGAAGGCACTTACCTTATACAACCTTCTTCGTTTCTTTTCCTCCTGGTGTTTCGTGATGCAGCTGATTGTTTACACTTCAATTCACCGTCACTCCCACTTGCGAGCGGTTTATATAATCACATACAACGGTCCGGCGCGCTACGGTATCGAGACGGCGTTCTCAGCGGGAGGAATGTTCTCGACTGTCACTCGCGTCGAAGATCGCGGCGAACAATCAGGCGAAGGCAGTGCCTCTTCCAGGGAGTGGGATAGAGCGGGACGGAAATATGGTATCGCTCGCACTAGACGTGGAACGATTGATCTTGATGCGATTAGTTATGGATAGGAAGGTAGATGGCGCTACCATATCCCCCCGGCCCTAAAGGGTTGCCTTTAAAAAAATAGAATTGAACTTAGCTATGTTGGGTGTACTACCGCATAACCCATCAATAGGCTAAGACAATAAAATTAATCTAAATTAACTTTAGCGAAAGCTACAAACGCAATAATAGCGAAAACTACTAACTAAATACTTAAACTAAGAGGTAAGTCCAACTTCAGGCTAGATCTCACTGAGTTGGAAGCGGACGTGAGGTGATCAGTGCCTCGACTTGTGCAAGGACAGTTAAAGGCTCTTCGTAAGAGAGGATCTGTTGACCTATAACTTTGAAGAGATGCGTTTTAACTACTTTGACCATGCTTGCCCAACATCCACCGAAATGTGGTGATGCTGGTGGAATAAACTTCCAGTCAATATGATCTATGGAGAGTTCTTCCTGAAGACGAGTACGATAACCCGCGACGTGATTGAAACAAGTAGCAGGAACAAGTTCAATCAATTTACTAACGCGGTTGGCGACAAAAGTCTGCCAGCGGTGAAGAGAAGAACGAATCCAAGCGAGCACTACTTTGGAGTCGAAAAATGCGTATAATTTATTAATGGGGAAGTGGGGCAAAACTGTGTCTTGAACCTTGCGGAGCAACTGAGACAGCAGAAGGGCCGCGCACAACTCCAGTCTCGCAACTGAAACGGTTTTAACAGGCGAGACCTTAGACTTGGCACAAACTAACTGCACCGAGTAGTTAGAACCAATGCGGACTTGCAGATATACGACTCCGCCGTAAGCACGCTCGCTGGCGTCAGCGAAACCTATCAAGTTGATGGTACATCCATCTACCAACCCAAGATGACGCGGAATAGTAATTTGATTGAGCGCGGTAAGCTCAATACAAACTGGCCCCAAGCGGCGACAATATGGTCAGGGGGTGCTTCATCCCACTCACACTTTGATAGCCAAAGCTCTTTGATCAAGAGCTTGGCGTACAAAATTGTGGGAGCCACAAAACCCATTATGTCCCATAGTCGAGCCACTGTGGACAGCATAGTGCGCTTGGCGCACTTATCATCTGGCGGTGAGACGTCAAACCGAAAACTATCGCAGGATTTGTCCCAGCGTAAACCGAGAACCTTATGCGGTACAGACTTCTCAAACTCAATGTCTGGAGAAGCTTTATGAGAATCTGGTATGCATGCGAGAACCTCCTTAGAGTTGCTTGTCCATTTGACAAGATCAAACTGGCCTCGCTTGAATAGCTGAATAAGCTCTTCACAAAGCGAAATTGCTAGCGGAGCGGGTATGACATTACAGGCAATGTCATCCATATACAAAGCGGATGTGTAGTATAGTATAGTGTAGCGTAGCGTAGCTTAGAATAGCATAGCATAGCATAGCGTAGCATAGCGTAGCATAGCGTAGCATAGCGTAGCATAACGTAGCATAGCGTAGCATAGCGTAGCATAGCATAGCATAGCATAGCATAGCATAGCATATCGTAGCATAGCATAGCATAGCATAGCTAATTAGTGCTTTATCTTACACACAGTTTTAGCACCCACCTTGATCTCTTGAAGAGCAGAACAACAACAAGACGTAATACAATGAGAAGTATGTAACGTAGGTACGGTACCCATAATCACATACCCAAGTACCGTCTCAATAGCGGGCGGTAAATCATATCGCTCACTACGTACTATTTTAGTTAGTAGCAAGTGCGGAAATATTGAAGCTCCGATCAAAAGATCAATGCCTGCCGGATTCGCAAACTCCGCGTCGGCTAGCGGCAATGATTCGAGATGAGTGAGTGATGCTACGTCTACATTAGCGTTCGGTAATGCGTCCGTGATACGCTCCACGATAAGCGAAGAAATGTTAAAATTAATATTCCTATCAAAACGCGAATGTATTTTAATATCTACGGAACCCCTGCAATGCTTTTCTGATCCGCCTATCCCTTTGACGGTTGAGTTAGTATTTTTAAAGTTATTCCATAATCCGAGGCGTTTGAAGCATTCCGATGTTATTAGATTGGTCTGAGATGCGCTATCTAGCAGACAACGTACCATGTGCGGCGACCCATTAACATCATATACGATAACTTGCGCTGTCGCTAACAGAACAGTCTTAGACGCCGTATACTGCGTTTTGGCCCTGCGCGGATCATTATAGATGCGCGAGTGCCGTCCTCGCGTGCGCGTCGCCCGCGCAATGGATGTCGTACACAACGATACTTCGCCCTCAGACGCGGAAGGCGCAGCTACCGTGTTCTGCACTTGCGTGAGTGTGTCAAGGTTAGCGGCTTGACTTAACAACCGGTTATTTTTATCGTAATGTAACAGTGTATGATGTTTTTGTTTACACGAGCGACATCTCGTTCTACTGGAACAATTACTCGTTTTATGTTTTATGCTTAAGCAATTAATGCAAGCTTTGTTATCTTTTACGCTTTTAAAACGAGCAATTGGATTTAAATCATTAAAGGTGGGACGGGACACTTATAGTAATGGTCGTGCACTATATTACTGCACAGACACTTCTGTGAATTATTACTATTAGATTCTGAGCATGTTACGTAAGATTGTGGATTAGGGACCGAGTTATTATTACTATTTCGCGATTTATTCAACCTTTGTTTGTTGTTGTTAGTGTTAGACGGGCCAGGTGAACCAGACTGCGTATTATGACACTGATCTTTGATGAACGAAATAAAACTATCTAGTGTAGGTATTTTATTATTGCGTTCCGTCATCTCGAATACGCGAATTGTATCAGTGTCAAACTTTTTTAAAGCGAGTTGAAGCAACATAAAGTCGGAAAGATCTTCTAATTTTAAATTCCTAAGAGAATTAACCGCGGTTACGAAGTTATCAATAAACAGCTGGAAATTCGTGACAGACGCGGCACCGGACAATTTAAGATTTAAAGCTTGGTCAAAGTACGTAGACGCTAGGACGCGCGTGTCTTGATATCTGTCAAGTAGTGACTGAAATATGACCTGATAATTCTCAGCACTGGGTGTGACACCTGCAAATACGGACTGGGCCTTCGGTGACAGTTTACCTATTAAATAGTACAACCTGTCAGCATCTGTCAGAGAACCATTATCGTGCACCGTAGACTTAAAACTCGCATAGAATAACGGCCAATTTCGTATATCTCCGTCAAACGACATAATCTCGATTGGCGGTAATCTCGGTTTGCGGGCAACGGGCTCTGCTGAACATTTACCCTCCAATTGCGATTGTATACGCTTAATAATACAATAAAGATCTTCGAATGAGGTATACGCCTGATAGTTCGGTTTTTCATCAGGATTGATAGAAAGTAATCTAGCGTTATAATCGTCTAACAACTTATGAAAATCTGTTCGAATACTTTCTACTGTTATACAATAACTGAGAAATGCTTCGCTATTACTGTCAGACATAGATGCGGTTTTTGATCGTTCATAGATATTTTGAATGTGCTCAAATAAAATATTGCGTTTTGCTTCTAAGATTGTCATCTCTTTGTCTTCCGACACGCGTGACTTCTTTTGTTGTGACATGCTTACGTAAGTATAAGCTAATGAGACCGAAACAAAATAAAAATGTCTAATGTACCTATTATTTTACCTAAGTAGGCTAAGTAGGCAACACCTTAGAGCCGAGGAATTAAAGTTGATTTAAATATGAGATTTATAAGACAACTATGATAGTTGCAGAAATAATAATTTAATAAGTAGGTAGCTACATAAAAGTTTACCTACTAATGCGGGCGGAAATAACCATGTGACGGTTATGTGAATATATTAGGAGTATAGCTAGGTGCTATAACTGCCTAGGTATAGCGGTATAGCGTATAAAACGTAAATGAATCCGACTCGTATGGATCAAAAAAATGGTTCAGCTTTACACCGAAACCGTAGGGTTCTAGGCGACTTGGGAAGGATTAATGGAATGGACTGTATTAGGGCGAGTTCTGGGTCGCCTAGAAAGGAATAAGGGAAGAGGAGATGGATACGGGAGGAGGTGATTGAGTGGGTATAGGATATTTCAAGGATGGAAGGCACTTACCTTATACAACCTTCTTCGTTTCTTTTCCTCCTGGTGTTTCGTGATGCAGCTGATTGTTTACACTTCAGTTCACCGTCACTCCCACTTGCGAGCGGTTTATATAATCACATACAACGGTGCGGCGCGGTACGGTATCGAGACGGCGTTCTCAGCGGGAGGAATGTTCTCGACTGTCACTCGCGTCGAAGATCGCGGCGAACAATCAGGCGAAGGCAGTGCCTCTTCCAGGGAGTGGGATAGAGCGGGACGGAAATATGGTATCGCTCGCACTAGACGTGGAACGATTGATCTTGATGCGATTAGTTATGGATAGGAAGGTAGATGGCGCTACCAAAGACCATTAAATCTTTCAACGGTACTTACGTATGAAATGAGTAATTCTGGGGATTTTCTCTCTTACACGAGTTACATACGGGTACTGCATAGCTTACTATAATAGTTTTTGTATGTATAACACCTGGATTTCACTAATAAACACGTTATTTTGGAAAAATAAGCGAATTTTGTACTGTTCACAATTAACGTTGGGCCAATACAGGCCAATAGCGTGTACGTGAATGGTCTCGCCTATCTATCTCGCTCTAACATACTAGTTTCTATATTCTTTCTCTTTCGCATCACCGATCTATACGTTAGTATATACTAAATCTATGGTTTCACCGGTCTCTGAAAAGTTCGTGTTAAATTAGTCTGATAACTGATACAAATTTTGTTTCAATTTTGAATTTATCTGAAGGATAAAGCGTATGCATGACAGGTCAAAATGGACCTAATTGTAATAAAATACCAATTGTGAGTCAATTCAAAATCAAATCGCAGTTCATTCAAAATACAGTGTCGGTGTCTGTCGTAATACGAGAATCAGCCTTCAGGTTATAGGTAAATATGGTTATTAAACACGGCGCTGTATTTTCCCTCGCGTACAGTTGTGCGGCCACATTAACATGCGGTACCAAGGATTAACACGCGTTGTGCCTTTACAGGTTGTTGCGAGCTACGTAATCAGCTTAACAGCTTCCGAGCTAATATACAGCCTGTTGTAACTATTAGAGACGGAAATTAAACCACATTTTCATTTTCTGTTCACGTGTTGTTTATTCCTGTGGGTAAGTTAGGTATGTGTATTTGTAAATTAATAATCATAATCTTCTACCACAAAAACATAACACCATCTAGTCCAAAACTAAGCAGAGCTTGGTTACTAGATAATGGACAAACATTATAAATAAGTATTATTTTTTGTAATATGTATGTATAAATAAGTATTATTTTTTGTAATGTAAATAGCCGTGTGGTTGACGGCATAGAATACAAGTGTCACCACCCCCTATCTTCCCGTGGGTGTCGTAAGAGGCGACTAAGGGATAACACGATGCAAATACAATCTTTGCGTAGAGACGGAAAACTCGACATCAAACCCTATACGACTGCCTCGTAGGTCTCGCGGCATAAATGTGCGCTTGGGATCGGGAGGTCCCGGGTTCGATCCCTGGGTTGGGCAGTGTTATTGGGTTTTTCTGTCACGAAATTCTCAGTAGCAGCACGGAGTCTGGAAATGTGCCCGGTACGGCAATAGGCTCGCCCCTTATTACGTGGGACTCAAGTATATCTGGCGAAAAGTGGGTGTAGAAATACACCTCTGCCTACCCCTTCGGGGATAAAAAGCGTGACGATATGTATGTATGTATTTTTTGTAAGTTGCTATAGATACACCAAGAAAAAATCCATGCTCACGCACACAAATGTTTGATTTGAGCGGGAAGCGATTCAAGAGTGGAATATTGTTTATGAAATATTTGAGCATGAGTGATTGCTGATTTTGATAAAAGAATTAAGGTTCTGTTGCTATGACGTACCTGAAGTCAGTTAGACTCTCGCAAACAAACTTTATGATCATAATCATAATATATTTATTTGATAAAACATATGTTATGCATACAGGTGTTGAATGTTAAATAGTTACAACATGTTTTGCCTTGATAGGCGTACAAATATTAACGTCAGATCAGATAACAAGCAGGTCTTCAGAAACAAAGTAATACCTACAATAATTATTGAATTATAACCAATATTTAAAGCAATAATTGTATCTGGTTAAATCATGCTAATTATAATATAATACAATGTCTAAAGTAAAAGAAAAATTATATAATGCAATACAAATAATAATACTATAGTAATACAATGTCAAAAAAGAAAATTTAATATGATACAATGTCAAGAGTTATTATAATACGGAGTCACAAGAAAATATTTTATAAGGAGTCATTTAAAAAATCTGTAACAGCATAATAACATTTGGATACCAAGAGTTCCTTTATATGTTTACTAAAACATGCTACATTTAAATCTTTATATGATTTAGGTATCTTATTAAATATTTTAGGTCCCATGCAGAACACACTTTTGCTCAATAGTGTAGTTTTGGCATGATGGATACAGAGCCTACTGTTATCGCGTCTGTTGCGTATAACACCGTCTGATAATTTTGGGAACAGCTGCGGGTTTGTCTTCACAAACATTGCTACTTCGTACACATATAAGGACGGAAGTGTTAAAATTTTATGGTTTATAAAATACGGTCTGCAACTGTCTGTTGTTTTTAAGCCAAACATCACTCTAATACATCGTTTTTGCATTTTAAATATTAGTTCCCTATCTGTGGCATTACCCCAGAAGATAATGCCGTATCTAAGTCTTGATGCCACTAGACCATGATAAGCATTGAGAAGGGAATCTGTGTTAACAAGTGGAGCTAGTTTATATAAGGCATAAGCGGAACTGCTGACTTTTTTATTTATTTCGTTGATATGACCTTTCCAATTAAGCTTACTATCAATAATCAATCACAAGAACTTGGCGGATGTTACTTCATTTATAGACTGATGATTGTAATGTACATTAATGTCATGTGTTGTGGTCAAAGTTACTTTCTGGCTGAAATGCATAATATGAGTTTTATTAAGATTAATTTTTAAATTATTATTATTTAACCAAGATATTATGGATGTCAATGAATAATTAATGTCAGTTTCGTAGGAGTCAGATTCAGTGGAAGGTATTGTTAAAGTGCTGTCATCAGCAAATAGGGTAATGGGTTGTTCGATAAACTTGGGTAGGTCATTAATATACATATTAAAAAGAATAGGTCCTAAGATGCTACCTTGTGGCACCCCATATTTGATGAAACGTTCATTTGATAAATAAGTCACTTCTTTTTTTAAATCGTTGATACTGGTAATGGCCGTTACTTGTTTTCTATTATGCAAATAAGATTTAAATAGTTGTAAAACATTACCTCTTACTCCATAAGTTTCTAGTTTTTCTAATAAAATTCTATGATCCACGTAGTCAAAGGCCTGTGTGATGTCGCAGAATATTGCACACA
Organism: Euclidia mi; assembly: GCA_944739405.2. Taxonomy (NCBI): domain Eukaryota; kingdom Metazoa; phylum Arthropoda; class Insecta; order Lepidoptera; family Erebidae; genus Euclidia; species Euclidia mi. Next base: position 7,166,453 of record OX123190.2, on the reverse strand, counting down.
CAGGGTTTCTTTTATCCACATTGGACATGACTGTTGCTAAAAAATCATAAATAGCCAAATTAATGGACCTATTTTTCCTGAACCCCTTTTGTGCCTCACATAGAATATCAAATTTATCCAAGTAAGAATAAACCTGCTTATAGAGATATTTCTCAAATATTTTTGCGAACACGGGTATGAGTGGAATCGGTCTATAGTTACACATTAAGTCTCTATTTTCTTTTTTGAACAGTGGTTTGACTATGGACGTCTTCAATTCATCAGGAAAGATGTCACTATTAATACTGATATTGATTAAATAACTCAAGTGTTCACAGATAATGTCACCAACAGACTTTATAATTTTCGTACAAACTCCATCGATTCCTACGCTGTTCGTATTTTTTAGTTCTTTTATAATATTTAAAATATCTGATGGTGAACTTGGAGCCATATAAATTGAGTTTCTTTTCCTAATAATACGCGAAGTTACTTTTTTGCCAGATTCAGATACAGGTCTAACTTTGTCAATAAAATAGTCGTTAAACTGATTTGCAATAATAGTTGGTTCTGTAATAATATTATTGTTATTAGAAATTTTATGTATGTAGGTTCTTGGTAAATTTTGTTTATGTCTATTTATGATGTTCCATGTAAATTTTGCCTTATTGTCTGAATTTTAATGATTTTATGATTGTTCAAACATACCAAAGATATCATACAAAGACCTTTGTTGCCAAAAAACAATACAAACAAACAAAGAAACTCATAGTCATAACAAAGCTGTTAAAATAAACCCTCTAAAACATCTTCAAATTTAAACAAGTATTTCTAAATAAAACTTAATGCAAAGATATATTTCAAGCATAACTAGCTTACAATAAAAATATTTTATTTGATAAGAAGAGTAGAACTCTCAACATCTAGACAACAAACTAGAAATTGTGAAGATCTATTCAAACAATGGCACCAAATTACGATGAACAGAGCACTCAGAAAGCTTCGCTATAATTTAAGTACTCTCGACTATCATAAGATAGCCCAAACGTCCCCTACGGCCTAAAGTCAAATAAAATATATTATTTTGTATGATATAATATGTGTAATCTATATACATATTGTAGTTCAGTCGTTACCCATACGAAGTCATAAATCGACCGAACGGCAATTCAATTGAATTCTATTGCTTTATTTAATTAAATGGCGATTTACTGTTACACATTGTCCAACATTTTTAGACTGTAACTGGTGGCACTGTTGGTTTAAAGTATGTTCCATAAAATTACGTCACTCATGTCTTCAAGGATGTAAGAAGAATATATAAAGCAGTAGCGTGTTTTCCCCGACACGTTTGTAATACGATATTAGCGCGTTAGCTCACGTGATACCGTCACCACGTGTAGCGACACAAGGACGGTCACACATGATCGCATTCACTCAAGATATAACAAACGCCCTCAGTTCGTCGTTTTGGTCAACAACTTCGTGTGATCAATGGCCGCGGTCATGGGTACAATCTACTTTTACACTGAGTTCAACGTGCTTATTAACGCCTAATTTTCTTTGTTAATTGGATTTACACGTATTAAGGTTGATCCTTTCAGTAGGCGTTCAACCTTACCTTTGGTTACTAAACCAACAATTTATTTGCTAATTATCTTGTCCGTCGATAGTAAAATACAAAATTGGCTGCACATGTGCCGTTGACTTACATATGCCTAATAAAGGCTTCATGTTCCCAAAATGGCTAATAATCAACGACACAACACTACTTAATGTGACATACAGCCTGTTGTTTAACGGTTGTGTGGCCATAAAAACACAAGTAGTGCAGATCACTTTAGGAGCTTGTATGACGCAGCGTACTTTAGACTGAATAGCGAGTGGACAAAGATAATATAAGGCGTATTGTTCACGGTGAACGCCTTTGTGGACGAGAGGCTTTTTGTTTGGGCATCTTACACGCGGTCATCTAATCCCGAACGAGGCCAAGCCAGAGGTACGATGTCCGTAATATAAAATCCCATAAAAAGAATACTTGTCAAAAATATCAAGTCTCGCGACCGTAAAAAGTTGTGACACCCATGTAATACCAAGTCGGTTAATTAAAAATATTTTATGTTTTAAATAAATAGGTTGACTCGGCCATCGCATGAAAACACAATATATCTCACTACGTGGAGTCGGTTTTGCAGCAATTCGGTTCTGTCACTAACTTTTGTTGCACAGCATATACATTTTTTACAAGTTAAATATATAATTATATAAATATTATGCTAATTGTCATAAGGCCTACTAACGTTTTGCTAAAAAACGATGTTAAACTTTCGCGATTAGTATACATTATACAAGGTTATATAGCGGGTCTTACTCGCGATAATTAATATATTTAAGGCATAACTACCTCGGTTTTTTGCCAACGTTTCGGCTGACTTAACTTATATTTAAGGCATAAACCGAGGTATTTATGCCTTAAATATATTAATTATCGCGAGTAAGACCCGCTATAAAACCTTGTATAATGTTATGCTAATAGTCATTAGGCCTACTAACGTTATGCTAATAGACATTAGGCCTACTAACGTAATACGAATCAAATTTATGCCAAAACAAATTAGTCTTTAAAATGATTATGCCAACATAAAATGTATGCCTAAATAAAATATGCAAAAGTATTATAATGCCAAAACAAATTGTGCCAAAATCGTTATGCCGAAGTATATTAGGGCAAAGAACATTATGCAAAAAGAAGGGATCCCGACTTGATTGACGTCGACTACTCATACCACCTTAGCTCCTTCCAGAAAGCCATTAGTTGGCTGATGTCGTTCAAAGCCTCACACATGGTTCTGGGGTTGTTCAGCAGCTTTGCCGTTGGTCGCTCACACTTGTGCAGTGCAGAATGACGTGAGTGGGTGTTTCTTCGGTTTCCATGCTGCCCCTGCACAGTGGGCTGTCCGTAACGCCTATGTTGAGTAGGTGCTTGTTGAGTGGACAGTGGCCGGTTATTATGCCTGTCAGATGCTTAAGAGTTTTTCTATTAGAATGCAGCAGCTTGTGCGAGAGCCGCTTGTTCAAGCAGGGGATTGCATCTTTTGTTTGTCTGCATTCTTTTATGTCTGGCCACTGTTTTTCATGTTCATGTGCGGTTCTCTCGCGTAGCCACGTTTTGAGTTGGCTTGCCGGTATCGGTATAATCGGCTCGGGTCCCATTATCATTGTGTCCGATCCTTTCCGTGCCAGTTGGTCTGCGGCGTCATTGCCTGTGGAGTTGCTGTGGCCTTTAATCCATTGCAGCGTAACCCTATTCTTCTCTGCAATCTTTTGCAGCTCTAGGTGGCATTCCATGATGAGGCCGCTGTTAAAGCAGTTGCTGCCGAGAGCTTGTAGTACAAAGACACTGTCCGTGATAATGCGTATAGACAGGTCACTTACCCTTACCTTATCCTTTCTCCACAGCCCGAGCTTGTCTAGACGGATTGCTGCAGCGCCAGCTTCCTGCTGGATCATTAGGAGCAGCGGTCTTAGGTCCAGTAGTATCTCCAAGGCGGCTGTTGGGGTGGTCTTCATACAGCCTGTTGTGGCCAAGCAGGCTAGGCGTTGAAGGCTCTGTAGCTTTTTTGTGATTGTGCTTAGTTGTGTGCGTGGTCACCACACTACTGCACCATATGTAAGCATGGCTCGTATAATGGCAGTGTAGATCCACAGGGTGATAGATGGTTTGAGACCCCATTTCTTACCTATGATTCTCCGACATTGCCAGAAGATTGTGCATGCTTTTGTTGTGCTTACCCCAGTTTAGCTTATGGTCAAGTATTACGCCCAAGTACTTGACTTCATTCGATAGGGTAAGCTCCGTTCCAAAGAGTTTTGGTGTTTTGCACATATGGGTTTTCCTTTTGTTCGTGAAAAGTACTAGCTCCGTTTTGTTGGGGTTAACCGTCAGTTCATGTTGGTTGCACCATTCCTCCATGATCCTGATGGCTGCTTGCATCCGATTGCGGATCGTGTCTTCTGAGTCACCTTTGATCAGGATGGTAATGTCGTCTGCATAGCCGACCGTGTAGAATCGTCTGTCGTTTAAGTTCCGTAACAGATCGTCCACCAAAATGTTCCACAACAGGGGTGAGAGTACACCTCCCTGAGGGCAGCCTTTTGCAACTATGCCCCTCGTGGTGGAGTTTACCGTGAATTGGAATGGCCTCGGTTTCAGCAGTTGATCAAGCCAGCCACTAAGGGTTTGCTCAACTCCGAACTTTTCGAGGGCCCGGCTGATACTGTTGAACTTAGTTTTGTCGAAGGCACCTTCTATGTCGATGAATGATGCCCCCAGTGTCATTAACTTGTTGGTAAGCGCTGTTTCAATGGTTCCCACAACGGAATGCAGCGCCGATTCAGTTGACCTGCCACTTCTGTAGGCGTGTTGATGTAGGTGTAATGGCTTGCGCAGTAATGCGCCCCCACGGAGTTGTCGGTCCGTAAGTCTCTCCAGCGTTTTCAGTAAGAAGGAGGTCAAGCTGATTGGTCTATATGCTTTCGCTTGTGAGTAGTCAGTTTTGCCAGGTTTTGGGAGGAATATGACTTTAAGTTCCCTCCACCTGCAAGGTATGTATATGTATCTATGTGCTATTGAGGCCCTGTAGATGTCGAGCAGGTGCAGCACAATCGTTGTGCATCCCCATTGTTGGAATACTGGTAAGATTTCATCCAGGCCTGCGGATTTGAATGCCTGGAATAGCTTCCAGGACTCGCCTCTGCGGAATCTTATGCGTTTCTTGTAGTGTGACTGGGCTTCTTTGTATTTGAGCCAGTCTGCTTCCATTCTCGTGATTTTAGCCCTGTTTCCCCAGGTTTTGCCTGAGTCCCTCTAGTTCTCTTCAGGTGCAACCATAATAACGCCATGATGATAATAAAACAACCAAATTTTAGGTAATAGTGAAAAGTTAAATTAGTTGGAAAATTCGCAACCAAATAACCCAAACGTGTTTGTCATTCAAGGCAAAGAGTTTAAAAATAATTTAGCACCCATTTAACGCGTCGATTCATCGCTGGAGAGCTAAATGTGTTGGTTAATTTCCGTAACCAATTTTGCTTTATTTCAATTGCTTGCTTGGCGTTAAAAGCTTAAATTTATAGCCATATGCCACGTGCGGTAATGTTGATTAATTGTTGTTTCAAAACGAACCAGCTTAGTCGTTTATCAAATTGTGTAAACAGGGGTAAAATATTCGGTTAACATTTTTTTATGCTTTTAGAGAAATGTGAGAACTACATATAAAAATGTAAATACTTACTTCCATTATTTACTTACTTGATTATTAGAATTGGTGCAGCTGACCGATCGCCGGAACCTAAGTGAATATCTATATTCTTTGGCTAACTAGCCAATGTTGGAATATAAACTCACACTACAGCTCATTGACATATACTCTTAGCACATATATATCGATGCTACAGCTCTACTAGTAAGAGCAAAAACATTTAAATAAACATACGTAATAACCGTAATAACCTAAATAGTATCAGATTAACATATTTATTTCATGACTAGACGATGCCCGCGGTTATACCCGCGTTATTTAAGGTTACTGCTCTGCTCCCGTCGCTCATAGCGTGATGTTATATAGCCTATAGCCTTCCTCAATAAATGTGCTATCTAACATTGAAAGAATTTTTCAAATCGGACCAGTAGTTCCTGAGATTAGCGCGTTCAACCAAACAAACAAACAAACAAACTCTTCAGCTTTATACATATAGTAGTATAAGATAAGTATTTAAGAATATGTCTCTTTATTAGGGATCTTCTAATTACCATAATATATCTTGTCTCAAAATTAACTTCATTTTACGAAATCAGATGGTTAGGACCGTACTTTGGTATTTGAAAGGGTATTTTTAGTATAAAAAGGGTAATCGTAATCATTCGGAAAATTTGTTAATAATTAATCGACATACTTAAAAAATATACAAACTTATCTACTAATATATATTACTGCATGCATGCATAAAAAATGTCTTTTACTGATACTTTGACTATCAGCCAGCGCGAAAACTACTGGGATAGTAAAACCATAATCATACAGGCTAATAAACCAACATAAATAATATCGACTGATTTTAGATTCAGATTTGTCTCTAATTTTAACTGAAATCATCTGACAATATCTTAACAAATCTGGAGCAAACAAAATATCCTCAGAATATAAGTACTTAGTTATAAAAATTCGAGTTGATGCGGATCACAAGGTCGATACAGTGAGCACTATAGCAAATCTTGTAAAATAAATTTCGCATCGGCTGAAGCGAATTTTCTCCAGTACCAATTATTTTATTAAGTCTACTGGAAGGGTGGAGCAATTTTATTGAATATATTATTATTTGCAACTGACTTAGACTTAACTTGTACATATGTATATACATATACAGTCTCGGTCGGAACGCGGACGAGTGAGGTCACTGACCGCGGTGCGAAAAAAAAATGGCGTTGATAAAATGTAACTCGTGTAACATTATAATTAGTGAGGTCCTTGCATTCATACAAAATAAAATTCAAGTTATGGATGAGGATAGTCTAGTAAAAGTGTGTAGTTCTGGATTTACTGGCGAAGATGTGGATATTGCAAAAACGTTATTGTTCAAATCTGTGAATACTACAACGAAGAAAATATCACGAAGAAAACAAAACAAGATGTGTAGGGATCTGGGAGATATAATATGTTTATTTAAGAATACTGATTCGGAAAATATTCCTATATTTGTGGCGAAAGACCTGCAAAAACTACCTCCGCTGACATTCGATCATATCGATGTCACAAGGTTACTGAAGGATATTATTATATTACAAACCGAGATTAAACAGATAAAGGAAGCCTATGCAACCAAGCAGCAACTTGAAGAAATCAGGACGATGAATAATAAATGTATACACGATGGTGAACGCAATAGAATTTGCACAGAGGTAGCTACAACTACCTACAACTATTGTGATAATAATATGGTGGACAGCGGTCCGTTACGTATAATGGAATCTTTGAATGAGGCACAAAACAGCTGTGTTAATTCACACAATACGCACAGCTCTCATCAGCATGTACCTGTGAATGAAAATTATAGTGCTATCCTACTCAATAAACAATCATATGCTGCGCGCACGGCGAGGCCTCTGTCGTCCTTGTCACACGCGCCTGCAAAACCAGCAGCCGCGCTGTAACAGCAAATTCATTCACAAATTGATACCACTATGCACATAAATAGTCAAATGAATAATATTACGTTGCAACATAAACATATCCCCGTAAACGATGGAGGTTGGACAGTAATGCAACAACGTAAAAAACGGACGCGTTTTGTAGGACGTAAAGGAACCTGTAATGTTGATTTATCTATGAGATTCAAAGCTGCGGATGTGAAAATACCGTTTTTATTGTATAATGTGTCGAAAGATGTGAACTCAGACGATATTGCAGAGTATGTGTTGGATAAAACGCAGGTAGTTGTAACGCCCGAAAGGATTCAAATGAGACAATCTAAAGAATATGATTCCTATAAGATTATGATTCCGAAACATAAAATTGACTTATTCGAAAACGATAATATGTGGCCGGAAGGGGTGTACTTTAGGCGGTACTTTGTGTTTAAAACAAGAAATATGAGAGGCACGGATAATCTTACGGCACAAAAATGATTCAAGATACAGATATAAGACGAGATTGCAAGCTTGTAAGCTTCAATTGCAAATCTATTAAGAGATCCGTGGATTGCGGAAGACAGCTATGCCTAACGGCAGATGTGGTTGCTCTGCAGGAGACATGGCTACTCTCGCATGATTTAGCATACCTTAACAGTATAAGTCCCGGGTTTGGTTCTACGGGCGTGTCGGCTGTGGAATCGTCTGAGGGATTATGCGGCAGACCGCACGGTGGCGTCGCCTTGTTATGGAGGTATAGTGCATTTGACAGTGTTTCGGTAGTAAAGTGTAGTAATGCGCGGCTCGCAGCCATTAGGGTTTCTATTGGAAATCGAAATATTCTTATGTTTTCAGTGTATATGGCAGTGTGTCACAGTGGTAATCTAAGTGAATTTACGGAATGTTTGGCCGAAATAAATGCGATTGTGGTATGTAATAATATCGAGAATGTTTATGTGCTTGGAGACTACAACGCGCATCCGGGTGAGTTATTTTGTACTGAATTACTACAATTTTGTTCCGATTATCAATTCATTTGTGCAGACATTGAATTACTTGGTATAAATTCTGACACCTATACGTACCTGAGTGACTCACACGGGTGCGTTCGTTGGTTGGACCATTGTTTAGTGACTAGTATATCTAATTGTTCTATTGTACAAATTAATGTAATTAACGATGTATCGTGGTCAGACCATTTTCCCTTAGAAATAATTTGTGATTTTAAAGTATTAGTGCCAAAATGTAATAATATAAATAAAGCTAGAAATAAAGTCATTTGGGGAACTAGGAATTCTGAACAAATAGAAAACTACTCTGAACTTTGTCACAAGGCACTCTGTGATATTGATTTTCCTAGTGAGTTAATTGGATGTAGTGATAAAATATGTAATAATCAGCATCATAGGCTATTGATTGACAATATGTATAAGTCGATTGTTTCTGTACTGCAAACGGCTGCCACTGCCAGTCATAACACATATGTAAAGAAAAAGAACCGACATGTACCTGGGTGGAACAAATATGTAAAGGAGGCTCACGCTTCGGCTCGGCTGAATTTTCAAAGGTGGGTTTTACATGGAAAACCTAGTGTAGATGATGTTTACATAGAAATGAAAACATCGAGGCAATGATTTAAAAACAAGCTAAAATGGTGTCAAAATAATGAAAACCAAATAAAAATGGACAATATTGCTTTACTTCACAAAGAGAAAAAATTTGGATCATTCTGGAAGCAAACCAATTCTTTGAATCCTCAGCTGAGTTTGCCTGCGAGTGTGGATGGTCTATCAAATAATAATGATATAGCCAACATGTTCATGAACAATTTCAAGGTCTCACCGCTTGTTACAAACTCCACTGTATGCGACACTCGGACCCTACATGAGGGCGATTCGCATGTAAGTTTTTCCATCAATGAAGTGAAATCAGTGTTAGATAACATGAAGCGAGGTAAGTCACCTGGTCATGACGGTCTGAGTGTCGAGCACTTAAGATATGCTGGTGTGCATGTACCTAGAATACTCACCATGTTATTTAATTTGTGTATAGGTCACTCTTACCTGCCCCAGGAACTTATTAATACCATTGTTGTACCCATTGTCAAAAATAAGACAGGGGATCCATCTGACAAAAATAATTACAGACCTATTTCCTTAGCGATGGTCATAAAGACAAAGACATAAAGACATATTTATTTCTGCATTTTGGTTGTTTACAACACTTATACATGTCAAAACCCTATTCTAGATGATGCCGGCTTTTCCTAGCTAAATGACTTCTTGAGAAGAAAGGCCGAAACAAACTCAGAGTCATTTTTTTTGTCACTTCATTTTGTTTAGTATTTTCTTCATCTTTTAAAGTCCAGACAAAAAAAAAGGGTTTAGTATGCAAGTACAATGCAGGAAATCATCTGACGCTTTTGACTGACTCGGCCCACTGATGGCCCGCATTCAACAGCAATCGTACGGCTCAACCTTGATTGAGGGAGCCAGCACGATCTGTATCACTATGCCTCCACGCCATCAGAAGGTGTATGCATAAGCATGTCAGCCTAAGCCATCAGACAGGTTGCCACAACTATTTGTTTATATGTTTAATAATGCCCACATCATACTCACAACTTTACAAGCTAATACATGGTAAAATACATGTTGCAAACAATATGTAAAAATAATAAATTTTTAACAATAAAATGTCATATTATATTTAAAATGTCAAAAAATATTATTGAATGTCAATTCAGGAATAATAATATATTACTTAAGTAATTTTAAAAATAGTAAAAATTTAAACAATAAAATGTCATATATTTAAAATGTCAGAAAATATTATTGAATGTCAGTTTAAAAATAATAATATATTACTTAAGTAATTTTAAATGTCAAAAGAAAATAAATAAAATAACAATGTCAAATCAAACTATGTCAAAACAAAATAAATAAAATTACAAATGTCAAATTAAAAATGTCAAAATGTAAAAATATAAGTATTACAAATGTAAATAAAAATATCTTGTCACTAATTTCAAAATGTCAAAATTCATAATTTTTAAACTCAATTGCAGGCATTTTTGTCTGCTAAATAATCTTTAACTGTGTAATAAGCTTTTGAACACAAGCTCTGTTTAATAAATACTTTGAATTTATTAATACTTAGTTCCTGAATATTGCCTGGAATTTTGTTGTAAAAACGTATGCTTTGACACTTGTAGGAGTTACTTATTTTTTGTAGTCTAGTTGAAGGTAGAACAAGTTTGTTTTTATTTCGTGTGTTTAATTTATGAATGTCGCTGAATTTGGAAAACATATTTATATTTTTCCTGACATATAACAAGTTCTCATAAATGTATTGAGATGCGACAGTCATTATCTTAATTTCTTTAAATTTTTCCCTCAGTGAATGCCTTGAACCAAGACTGTAGATTGCACGAATAGCCCGCTTCTGCAGTACAAACACAGTTTGAATGTCAGCTGCGTTGCCCCATAATAAAATGCCATATGACATTATGCTGTGGAAATAACTAAAATATACTAATCTGGCCGTATCTATATCAGTTAACTGACGAATTTTATAAACCGCGTACGCTGCAGAGCTAAGTCTATTCGACAACTGACCTATATGTGGGCCCCACTGTAGCCTAGAATCTAAGGTTATGCCTAAGAATACGGTGTTATCTATAAGATCCAACTCTTCTCCATTCAAACATATGTTAGGTTTAACTTGTTTTACATTCGGTCTTGAAAATCGTATACATTTTGTTTTTTTTTCATTTAACAGTAAATTGTTAGCAGTAAACCAAACTACTTTAGAGACAGCGTTATTTACATCGTCATTATTTGATTGTTGTCGTCTAAGTTTAAAAATAAGTGATGTATCATCAGCAAATAACACTATCTCTTCATTATTTTGCATAATGTATGGCAAATCATTAATATATACAAGGAAAAGGAATGGACCAAGAATTGAACCTTGCGGCACTCCCATTGTGACCACTGAACCCATAGAAACTTTTCCATTTACTATTGGCAAGGTACTGGACAGTTTGCTTGAGAGACAGCTAAAATTGCACATTAAATTAAACGACGCGCAGTTTGGTTTTAGAACCGGTTTGTCTACTGAGAGTGCAATCCTGTGCCTCAAGCAGACTGTAAAGTACTACACAGACAGGAAGACCCCAGTTTATGGTTGCTTCCTTGATCTTTCACGTGCTTTTGACCTTGTCAATTATGATATATTGTGGCAAAAATTGTCAGATAGAACAGACTTGCCCACTTTGCTTCTTTATATCTTAAAATACTGGTATAATAACCAGAAAAATTGTGTAAAGTGGGCGGATACGCAGAGTATGCAGTATGGGCTAAAATGTGGAGTAAGACAGGGAGGGTTAACGTCGCCCATTTTGTTTAATTTATATGTAGATCAGGTGATTGGTGAGCTGAGCAGCACTATAGCCGGTTGTTCAATTGACGGCAAGATGATTGATAATATCAGTTACGCTGATGATTTAGTATTGCTGACACCATCTAATTGCGCCTTAAGAAAATTGCTGGACATCTGTGAGAAATATGCGGAGGCCCATGGCTTAAAATATAATACAACTAAAAGCGAAGTTATAGTTTTTAAAGCTCACAATAAAACACCCTATAATATTCCACCTATTAAGTTAATGGGAACAACCTTACAGCTGGTCTCACAATTTAAATACCTAGGTCATGTGGTCACCGATACACTCACAGATGATCAGGATATTGACAGGGAACGCAGAGCGTTGGCAGCTCGCTGTAATATGCTTGCCCGCAGGTTTGCACGGTGTACAAGGGAGGTGAAAGTAACCCTCTTTCGAGCTTATTGCCAGTCTTTTTACACGTGCAGCCTGTGGGTGAGGTATTCGCAGGGGGCTTACAGCGCTCTGCGCGTTCAGTATAATAACGCGCTTAGGATGTTGTTGGGGCTGCCTCGGTTTTGTAGCGCATCGGGTATGTTTGCAGATGCCAGACTTGACGACTTTTACGCAGTGATGCGCAAGCGATGCGCGTCGATGCTGCAGCGTTCCGGGGCAGTTCGAACGACATCCTCACAACGTTGTCAGGAAAAAATAGACGGGCCGTTTATAAAATTCTGGGCCGGTAGACATGTGCGCCCAGAGATCAATGTGCCTAATTAAGTGTATGATTTTAAAATGTGTGTACTAACAATAGGCTAAGGAACTACTAACACTATGGATCTTTGGTCTGAAATAAATTATATATTATTATATATATGCATGTTTGTACCTATAACAATGTTATATAGAAACAAAAAAACCATCGTTGATCGATTGACTTTTGTTTCAATGTAAACTTATTTACAGAACTAGGAATGGTGTGTCACTCAAAAACAATTGTGTTCTGAATCTGGTTTTTTTATTTTTATTATTTAAAACTCACGCCTGTATTCGGGCTGTATATATATAGGGGTAGGCAGAGGTGTAATATTACACCCACATTTCGCCAGGAATTTTTAGGCTCACGTAATAGGGGGCAAGCCTATTGCCGTACTGGGCACATTACGAGACTCCGTGCTGCTACTGAGAATTTCCTAACGGAAAAACCCAATAACACTTTGCCCGACCCGGGAATCGAACCCGAGACCTCCCAATCCCCGCGCACATTTATGCCGCGAGACCAACGAGGCAACGAGGTTTACTTAATATGTAAAAGAATTTTCTACAATAAACACGAATTTGTGTAATGCGCTGTTCAAATAATTGCATCAAGCATTTTCTTTATAAAATCAAGAATCTCTTGTCTAGCTTAGCCTTAGCCATAAATACACTGGTTTGCATCACAACATGTTTTAGGTCAGCGGTCAAGCCACAGCATAATAATATGTACTTACATAGGTTCCTTGTCGTTAATATTTATATCATATGGATAGCGTGGTGTTTTAAGCAACCGCCTTGGCTTTTATCACTGCGCCTGGAGTTGTGAATTTTCTATCGTTCAGTAATATTTAGTTCAGAAATCGATCCTAAACTATTGTGCATTTCTCATCCGCAATTTAGTGATAGGCATAAGGCTTGGCAACGTACTGTAAGATGTCATCCAGCTGGCTGGAATGACGATAATTAAATGCAAAGTTGCTGGCAGCGGCTGGACACAAAATGCCAATGAAGAGGCCTATCACTCATCCCATCATAACTTTTAAGCCCAATGGCTCACGATACATAAATCGAGTGGAGAACTAGACAAACATTCAAGCAAGGGATACATAGACACAAAACAATATGTAGATAACACAGATCAGCGCAGTGTTTGACTTTAACCACTACGTCGTTCGAGCAGTCAAAAAGAGCCTGTAGTTTATTGTGTGTCGCAAGTGAGTGTGTCACTCGCTCACTTGCTGTCTTTGTGACGTCTAGACGTGTCAATTAGACAACTGTATTTTTCCGAATTCTCAGTAGCAGCACGGAGTCTAGTGATGTTCGCAGTAACGGCAATGGGCTCGCCCCCTGTTACGTGGGACCTAAGACAATTCATGATGAAATGTGGGTGTAATATTACGCCTCTGCCTACCCCTTCGGGGATACAGGCGTGAGTCTATAAAAAAAAACTTTGAGCCTTCAAACTAACGTCTGAAAATGAGCAGACGTATTTCACAGGTAATAATTTTGTTTACTTTATGAACAGAACAAGATTAGTATTTTCATTTATCCTGCTGTTTACCCGAAGTAAGATTGCAGAAGTAATATAACGTACTTGAACTTATATACAAAATAGCAGATTTAATACTACACATTATACGCAATATCGTCGTGAGTACGTAATGAGTGTGACTAACATATCATAACATAATATAACAGTGTAAGTGTTACGTGTTATAAGAATTATTAGAAAAATAATAAAGATGCACTTTACCTTTGCGATACGGAAGGCGAAAAACAAAACATACCAAAATTATTGACACAAACAAACATACTATTATAACGATAACAACTACACATTAAAGGGTCCTTTATTGTGATATCTCCATAAAGGCAGACACGGCCAACGCCAATATGTAGGAAGCGACTTGGCCTCTTACAGTGTCATAATAATAACACTTACTACGCCTCTTAGTTGTAACTACAAGCCATAAAAAATAGTTGGTCATTAAAGACAGCGACAATGTTATAGAAATATTCTGATTTTAGAACCTCTGCAAGCTTCACTATAACCTTTTAATACATTTCGCTACGCTTGCATTTAAACACGGATAAAGTATTTTTCACTTTAGACTTATGACCAGCATTTACTTAAAAATAATGTAAAACTACACAAAAGTTTGCAGAGGTGGCATCGTAAACAAAATAAAATACTACAATACCTTAAAATATGGTTGTACCGTAGTTATGTGTTTGTAGAACTTTCGCGTGAATGTAACAAAATTCTACATGTTTCTATGCAGCATCTGCTGAAAATCTAGGCTTTAAAACGGCAACATACGCAGCCGTGGCGTTAATGATTTAGTCCTTTGTAATATAGTATGTTTTGTATCCGTTCCCAAATATAAAACAAGCAACTTTAATAAACAAGGGATCTGGCAAAACTTATGGAAGTACATAATTATATTTCGGCTAACGCTTTGGGCGCTCGAAAATATATAAGGCAACATTTAATAATGTCGACCCAATATTCTATTCAGGATGAATAATTTCTAAAAGCTAAGTAACATATTGCCTGCTCTGTATATTAAATACAATCTAATGTATATTCTTAATCGGGCACGTAACATGCAAATCAAAATGTAGTCTGTTTAATGAGGAGAATATTATATTACAGTATTAGTAAGTCTTTTAACTGTACCAACATTTATTAATTAAAATGTAGTGCAACAGAATTTAAGCATACATGTTTCTGACTAGAACATGGTTTATATTATATATTATGTATGTTACGTTACGAACTTTTTACAGGTTTACGATCCATAAAAATGTCAACATATTGCAGCAACGCGTCGACATCGGCAGTTGGCACCTGCCAATGCTTGCGTATAGGTATTGAAAAGTCATAAAGTCATTCCGTTTTAGTGCTTTCTTTCCTTTATGGGAGGTTGTTGTGACCCATCTAGAGATCGGACAGTAACAAACGCGCTTAACCTAGACCTAATGGTCTTTTTTCAAAGAAAAGTAGAAAAAGTTAATTTGAAAAATATATATTACGGACTTTAAATTGTGTTTATTTTATTTTTCAAATACACCACTTAAACTACAATAAATATATCTAAGGTACTTTACAAGCGCAATCTACTCACAAACTACTCTCAGATTCGAAACAAAAATTTCTGAACGCACAATGATTTGTCCCTCGGTGATGGAGCCCACATTACTCGGCGTAGTATAAATCGTTGAGGTTGCTTAAACCACTTCACCAAAGTATACGTACACTAATATATAATAGCAGAAATACTACTTGGAATGCAACCTTTTTAGTCTTAGTAACCAAGGAGAAATCCTCTTAAATTTTTATATCATTTCACTTGAAAAGGTCACGAAAGCTTCAAGAATTTCGTAACGAGTCTTTCTTGAACTCTCAGAGGGCAAGCCACTTACATCTGGATTTATTATTTTCGTAGCGTATGTCGCTCGTTGTATCGCATTGAAGGAAATTTTGTACCACGATATTGAGAATTTATAGGAGTTTAAAAGTATTTGCAGCATAACAGTTAAGTAGCCCTCATAGTGAGATTTGACTCAACGTTTGCAATAGATCGGTAAAGTGAAGCAACGCTTACAAAAGTTGCAATTTGTGTGGGTGACCGCTTGTTGTAGCATTTACATCAGAGCGATACAGTGTCGCCGATGGCACGTTATCGATGGTCATAATTATTGTCCCAGGGCCAAAATAGTTAGGTCATGTCAAAGACCTTAGGCCAGTCTATAAATACCGACATCATAGCCAAACACACATTAATAATATAAAAAGATGGAATCGGAAAATATATACAAGACCGTTGTAGGTATATGCATCGGATCTAACTAAAGCTTAGAGCTATAATAGGTCCTGTTATGTAAAATACTTATCTACAAAATAGATATTTTAAAAATATTGGTCGGGCTGTTACCGCCGACGCGACGCGCCGAAAGTTTCCTACGTTATAACTAATGTATAATACTAGCCGTTCATTATAGACAATAGCACTGCCAACCATATCCTTTTATTAATAAACTAGTCGACGCCAGCAGCTACGCCTACTGCATTTATTTTTAATTTACCCGTTTTGGACGATCCCGTGGGAATTTCGGGAAATCCCGTCTTAGTGCACCCCTACGGTCCCCAAGGAAAATATGTACATGCAAAATTTCAGCTTCTTGCGCCGAGTAGTTTCGGCTGTAGCTTGTCTGTCAGTCAGTCAGTAACGCAAGGATTTTATATATACAGCATTGAATTATTACCTACAGAAAGTCAGTATTCAAACAACGCGAGCTCAGAAGTTAAGCCGAAAATTCGCTATGTGTGCGGGACTGTGCTGTGTTTACTTGCTGCATCACGCACACAGACGCAATTATAGAGTTGCCAGTTACAACGTCTTTCCCCTACAAATAGGGTAAATTCATAATTT
This sequence comes from Euclidia mi, assembly GCA_944739405.2. Taxonomy (NCBI): domain Eukaryota; kingdom Metazoa; phylum Arthropoda; class Insecta; order Lepidoptera; family Erebidae; genus Euclidia; species Euclidia mi. The sequence goes on along the minus strand of OX123190.2, from coordinate 7,149,706 downwards.
TTGCATGAAATAAGTAATTGTATATTATACATTCTAAAGTCACACTGTCTGCTTTTTAAGTTTTTACAACTGACTAACGATGGCTAAATCAATCTTGACGAAACTTACTCAAACGTGAGCACTAACAAGTGCCGAGTGATTTCCTAGTTAAATGCTCTTTAAAGTACATAAAAAAGTATTTATGTATATTTGTGAGAAAAAATTATCAAAAATCAACAGCAAGTACTATGTGTGCGCCGTTGCGCTATGGTGACCAAAAAAGGCGAAAAGTTTAAAAATTCTAATATAATTCGGTCGGTAACGTCATTCGTTCAACAACAAAGTTAGTTACGCGTACCTACATTAAGTACAAGACAATACTAGACTTTAGATACTAGCCTTTCAATACAAAAACGGAAAAATCGAGTGCTTTGGGACAATGTCGTCCCAAATTTGTCGTAACCGATTGGTATGTACCAGCCAGCGGTGTTTGAAAGGTTAAGTTTATATATGTAACTACCTAATTCCTATTTTTATTATTACTGTCAATAGAATAAATTTTGGTAAGGAATGTGTAAATTAAACTGGGACAATTTCACACCCAACTGGCAACACTCCGCTCGTACTTATTATAATTCACTGTATTTGTATTATTAGACAATCTACGTAATAACATTTATGTCTGACCGGTGGAATGATACGTCAGCAACCTTATAATCATTTTCTGAAGCATTGTGGCACAAAACACTGTACAATATGTCATAATTTCGATCATTTTGCGGGAGATGCTTACGCTACCGTGCGACTCGGACTACAGACAACGCGGCCGCCGATTGGGTCAGATCCTGACCCAAATGAACGGCGCGTATTGCGTGCGCGTACTTGGTTTCTGTAGGTAATAATTCAATGATATACAGATTAAGCCATTCATATACAAACTTATACTAATTTCACTCATTTAAGCAAACCTGGCGTCATTTAAATTTCTATCATAATCATCATGTCAGGCTAGAGACGTTCACTGCTGGACATAGCAATATAAATTTCTATATAGTTACTAAAAACTTCCTAAAATAGCAATCTTAGTCTTCAAAAATAGTACCATTATTCGTAACTTTAAGCCATTCAGGGCTTCATAGCCATATAAAAACAAATACTCATACTAACTTAGACAAATTTAATGCTCTCCACCTGGCGTAGTTTCAGTTTCCATATTGTTACTGAAAACTTCATAAAGTAGCGACAGGTCCTCTGAATTTTTTGCATAGTTTTATTTATATAAACAGCCTGTAATACTATCAGGGGAATATATGCGAGCAGATTGAAGCAATGACGTACTGGCTACCAACTGCTTAAAACTACTACTGCGTAGCGAGCTGTAGATATTATACTAACTTCATTATTATATCAATACATAACAGGTAACTGCTTGAGCAACTGCGACTGCAGCCGGTAGCCAGTATATTTCTGTAGGTTGTCCAATATTTTTAAGAAGCGATTTGGATACTGCTTAATAACAGAAGGATCAGTCCGCCATTTAGTACATATAAATCTATGCAGCCCGCAATTACGATCGTAAGCCGGTCGAAAAATCGGCGGAAAATAGAAGTATTTTATATATTAAATTTTTTAGTATACACTTTTTTAGCAAACTGACATCCAACAATATTCAAAGTAAGTTGTAGTTCGCACTTTTGTTCATTCATATTTAGATTACGCAGATTGAGTCAAAAATTGAATGTGTACGAATACCATGGCTACCGATTATAATTACTATAAACACCATCAAATGCCTATTCCTCATGCAAATGTTAAGACGTGTTTGTTGAGGCTGTGAGATCAAGCTTTACCTTAATTATTATCTTTAATACTTACAAAATCAATTCTATTAGTTAATTTTATATTATATATGCTTCTACTTTTTAAAATTTAAAGTTACCATTATGCCATTCAGTGTACAGAAATATTTTAAAAACTTACACACGTTAGAGAGTCAAAACTTTGCACGAGTTTTGAAAAGTTGCATTTGTAGTTCTTATCTCGACACAGGACTGAATAGTGTCTCCGAAGTTGAGGATACAACGTTTAGAGCTACGATTTTCAACTTTCGTGGTTTGTAGACATCATACAAGTTTATTTAACGGGTGTTAATCACTTGAACTACTAAAAAAGGTACAAATACATTCCGTTCCAACTAATGCCTCTGAGCTTATAGCGGTCCCTCCGCGACCACGATCATTGTAAGCCGGTCAAAAGTCAGAAAAAACCGAGGTATTTATGTCTTATAAATGTTATCATCAATGTGATTAAGGCCTGCTTCTTATTGTGAAGAATTTTCGTTGTCATTAGCGCACAGGAACATATCATTCTGAGGACTGAATTTCTTTCATGGGATAGGTATATAAAATCGGTAAAGTGTGTATTGTGACACATAGTCAGGCTCCATTTAGAAGAATTCAATCACAATATTAATTGTTATCCACAAAAGTAAGTTTAAGCTAGTTGAGCATCATTAGTTAACAAGAAAAGCCAAACTATTTTGAATTGTTAGCAGACGCCCAAATATTACAATTAATTATTATAAGAAATTTATTTGTACTATATCAACTTTATCAGTCAACTATCAAATTTTATGGTCAGAGCCAAACATGTCGGAAGCAGATCCATGTTATAAGACATTGTGGACACATACTTCTAATGTTTTGACAGCGTCATTGCAGAGCCTAACTGAAGTTATAAACTTGATATTTGGTCCGTGGGTTCCTTTTATGACAAAGGTGCCCACTAGGGAAGGACTTTTTTAATATAACACCCTTTTTAATATAACACAAGCAACAGCTAGTTTAATGTAAATATCCGCTTTCTTTGTAATTTACTCCCGACTATATTGCCGTGGTGCTCTAACTTGTTGAAGAGCTTATTTCCTTTTACACTCGCCACTGGGACGCCACTAAAAGTCACCAAAATACGTAGCGACTCACGTGACAAAGTTATAATCCCTAGTGCAGAGAATACGGATATAAGGACACGGGCTTACCTGAATAGCTGAAATTATACAGTGAGTTTAATTTTTCCCTTTCTATATTATTCCATGTCCAAGCTTTCTCTGCAATTAAGTAATGGCTGTGTTTTGAAAGAGCTGTGGCTCGTCCATATAATATAACAGTGTTGTAATAGTAACACTTACTACGCCTCTAAGTCGTGACTACAAGCCATAAAACATATATCCATGACACAAAATCTTCTACTATTTTGGTAAGAATTGTTGGTCTCAGATAACAGATCAACTACTAACAAATATTTATGTAACGGTTCTACATCTAAGACGCGAAAGTTTATGAATTTATTATGGATCAATTTTGAAGAAGTGTGTCGTTTTACTTACCTACATACATTTCATAACAACATAACTACTTACTAATATTGCAAAATACACAAGAATTTAAATTAGAGAGCTCCGTATTTATAATCACTGTTATTCCGTCGGCAACCATGCGTGTGATTATTTACTTATTTTTACCCTCAGATGGAAAACACAGGGACCCTTTTGATGACAATGCCAATATTTGAGATAAATAACGCTTTTAAATTCTGCCGGACAAAGCGACGCGTTGTGGCAACGCGGTGAATGAATGATTTTGATTTTTCTGAACAATATACGTTTGCTGTTTATTTTACTCGCAGTACGTTGAAAGTGTTTTAGATAAATATGCGATCATAGCAGCCACGATATGCAGACAGCTTAAGTGATATCCAAAGCAGATTGGGTGTGACTTTTTGTTGCTGTTCATCGATCTAGAAACCAGTCAGAGACAAATGAGCCTAACTTTGCAATACCTCCGAGCGTTCGTCAATAGAAAATAATTGGATACAACATCTGACATATAAGCAGATTCATTTTAAATCTAAGAAAGCAGTTTTAAATACGTACTTTAATTAAAGAAGTCGTAAAGCCCACCACCAATTAAAGGACCCCATTAAACAACGTTTAGTAATTCAATAAGACAGCTGATACCAGAATGTATGAATATTAGATTTAATAAATGTCGCGCAATAAAATACCAATGGTGCAGTATCACCAGATAGGCCTTATCTGGCAGAAAATAACAAAATTGAAACGAGGCTTATTAGATTAGATTAGATTAGATAATGCTTTATTGTACACCATACACAGAAATTTTACAGATACAAGAAAGATAGTTGATTATACAATTTAAATGCGCAATGGGTGGCCTTATCGCTAAAAGCAATTTCTTACAGGCAACCTTTGGATGGACAGAAATAGACTAGAGAAATATAATAATTCAATGGTGTAGTAATAAATTTACTTGCTTAAATTATCATATACATACGGTGCATAAACACATAGTAAAATACATAATAATATACGTGATAATATACATAATAATACATACATACATTATAATATACATACATACATATCGTCACGCCTTTTATCCCCGAAGGGGTAGTCAGAGGTCTATTTCTACACCCACTTTTCGCCAGATATACTTTAGTCCCACGTAATAAGGGGCGAGCCTATTGCCGTACCGGGCACATTTCCAGACTCCGTGTTGCTACTGAGAATTTCGAGACAGAAAAGCCCAATAACACTGCCCGACCCAATCGAACCCGGGACCTCCCGATCCCACGCGCACATTTATGCCGCGAGACCAACGAGGCAGTCGTATAGGGTTTGATGTCGAGTTTTCCGTCTCTACGCAAAGTTGGTATTTGCATCGTGTTATCCCTTAGTCGCCTCTTACGACACCCACGGGAAGATAGGGGGTGGTGACACTTGTATTCTATGCCGTCAACCACACGGCATACATACATACATATTACAGTTTAGATATTATAGTTACTTCATACTATTAACAATGCTTAGTTACTAGCTAGGAAATGTTGTTTTAAAGCCTTTTTAAATATACCTATTGACTTTGCCTGCCTAATTTCTAATGGCAACGCATTCCACAAGCGCACTGCCTGGACAGCAAAGGATTTACTAAAGAAGTTTGTTGAATGCGTTGGCATGTTGCAGTCTCAGATTGTCTGACGACCTCAGAAACCTTGAATGTGTGTCATGAAGGAACTTAAAACGAACTTATCAGACAGCGGAGAATCTGCCCGTAAAGCTTCTTCAAAGGATTTAAATCTACGGCTAACTACTGGTTTTAATTTACGATATACTTAATTGACATAGGATCCATACAAATTATTTCAAATATTATGTAAAGGTTGTTTTAGCGTTAAAACCTTAATGGCTTAACAAATTATTTAGACCGCAACGTCATGTTAGTTAAACAGCAGGACTGAGAAGATAAAATAAATATAATTATCGGTTTTATATTCGCAGAAGCACTCGGCCGGCATATTTAAATAGGCACAAATGGACGCGCGTGGGACCACTGTTAAACTTTGAACTTCAAATAGACGCTGTGTCTATGTATTTATAACTGTAATCGCTGTTTGTAATATGTAGGGGAGCCTTATTATGTAAAAACAATAAGGCCCCCTTACATATGAATAATACCTAATGTAGTACAAAGTGGTGTGGATTAAGGGGGGTTATATTTAGAATCAATGGAGCGGAGTGGAACCTCCAAGTATCTCGAAAGCAGAGACGTAAGGCCATTTGCAAATATTTATGTGATGGGTCTTGAAGACGTGTTTTGTGTTAGGTATATCTTACTAGAGGATACCCACAACTTCACCCGCATTTGACTGTGGAGATTTGGCTGTGGCTTGTCTGTCAGTCAGTCGGTAACGCAAGAATTTTATATATTCAGAATATTTATTGAATGTATTCTGTTATCAAATAGGTTACTCTATATCTGTCTATTATCTCAGCGGTTTTGAGATGCTAGGCATCGCATGGCTAGTGTCACCTATACCAAACTTTCAGTTCAAATTAAAGTTATTTCCCTTTTACTTTTAAATAATTATAAATAGCCCAGTGGTTTACGTAACGGACTGCCGAAACGATGGTCTCGGGTTCGATCCCCAGGTACCCCGGGCACACACCTTGAACTTTTTCGAAGTTATGTGGGCAAAATGCAAATTGTAGCTTGCTTACTAGTGAGCCGTTACTTAATTAATAATACGTTTGCAAATCGCAAAATATTAAAATAATTTATTACAAATGACGACATTGTCCAGCATGATAGTTGTTCAATGTGTGGCTTTCATACTCGAATTGCTAGGCTTGCTAATATAGGTATTTGCTTGATACAAATAATATCTTACAGAGACGACACAAAACTCGACATTAAACCGTCAGACCATCTGGCTAGCGTATTATAAATCGGCCAAATCCGTGCCTACGTCTAGCAGTGAATTTCGATTTGCTGTACAATTGATTTGACGAATTTGTTAAATATGGCATTCTTTACAAAACATGTTTTGAGATGGCATAGCAAATTATCATACTGCTATATTAAATAAGGGAATTTGTAGATTGACAAACATTTTATGCGTTAAATATAAGAAAATATATTTTATAAACCTGAGTCATTCATCATCCTAGCCTTATGAGACTTAAGGCTCATAGTCCGGCAGTTTAACCAGATTTGATAACATACTAGCTTATACGCAGAGTGACTGCGTGTGACCTTCTCAACTCCAAGTTATAGCCATAACATATACTAAGTAGTTTAAAACCGGACTCACAATACTTATAGGAACAAACAACCCGTAACGACCGCCATAGATTTTCATGATGGCCGAGCAATGGCTTAATGTGGTCTCCTCCGGGTGTGTATCTAAGTGACCAGTCACCCATTTTTGAAGTACACATTATATTGATCCATCTTAGAAGTCGATAAATAAGGTAAATAAGGTGAGCTCTTGGATATCCATAGAACAATAAATTGATCGTAAAATTAATCTCGCGTTTGTATAGCTTTATGCTCAGTTTGCTACAGACTCTGATTCATGATGGTACGTTTTACCAAATAAGTGAACGTAAAAATATGCCACACCATCGATGCGACAGTGATACATAGGGTAAGCAGGGGGAATGGCGTTCACTTAAGGAAAACATGGTTTATTTTTTAAACTATTTAATATAAATCTAAATTGAGAATAAAATCAAAGTTTTTAACTATCGAGTAACATACAATTTAACAACAAAAGCATTAATCTATGACCTACTACTAATAGGAAAACATTTAAAAAAAAACATGTTTGAGCGTCATTCCCCCGGACTTTGGGTACTGCCGCTCAGGGGACATGGTAACAACGCTCACTCATTTTGTTTAGGAATATAATTGTTAAGACACATTTTAATTAAACAAATATTAATAAGATCAACCTTATACAATAAAAGTTAAGTCTACAATCACAATGTAAGATTTTTGCTTCACTTGTTTGTTCATCTTTGCTTTGACACCTTTCTTTGGTTTGCATGTCCCGAAATTATTGCCATGTCAAGAGATTGAACGTCATTAAAATTCTGAAAGTTTGAACATCATTAAATTTCTTGGCATATCTATAACAGTAAAAAATAAAGTAACTAAGGGGTAATGGCGCTCAGGTGAGCGGTATAACCCCAAATGGTGGTTTTGTAATAAATTTATAATTTAAAAAAAGTTTTACACTTTTCTTAACAATTGATTACATTAATACAAAAAAGAATAATTTTATGGCCAGAAAAGTAAAATTAATAATTAAATAGACATTTGAATCGTGGACTTACCGACATAAATAAATTACCAAAAATTACATCGCCGCAGCCGCAAACAAAGAAATGCGCTTCACTGTCGAACGACTCGAGCTCACTGTCAGTTTGAATCGTTGCCTATTTGAGGCACTTCCCATGTGCCCCTCACTCGTCACTCGTGTTGCTACGTGCCGTTTTGACAGAGATACAGAGGTGCGCGCCATTACCCATTGCGCGCCATTACCCCTGCTTACCCTACAAGTTTGTGGGATAAAATGTAAATCAACTCTCCCACTATCCTTCCCTTTATGTTGAGACAAGAACAAACATCGGAGTCCATTTGGTGATTAAAGCTTGATTGATCGAAGCATACATTTAAACTTTGGCTGTTAGCAAAATAAAGGATCCATTAACCTCGAACGTTTAGTATTGAGACGCTTTGTAACGGTTCCCAACAAAACAAAGAGAATGTATGCAAATAACCAATGAGATATTTTTAGTTTCACATCTCATCTCCGCTCATCTTTTGTGGACACTATCATGTGAGAAAATATAATAGATTTCCTAAATTCGTTGGAACAGTGCATAAAGTAATACATATTTCCGCTGTACATGCAGCGAATAATATATTTTTTTATAAAAATATATTTTTCGCTGCATAAACAGCGGAAATATGTAATCTATTGCTTAGTATTCATAAGAATATTAAGCAACCAAGCAGACGGACTGCTTAATGGTAAGTTTTTACCACCGCCCATGGACACCCGCAATACCAGAGAAGTCACAAGTACGTTGACGGCATTTTCAAAAGAATTCGTAATTTCCTTAAATTCATGAGCCGTATGTCGTTAACAGGCGAACGCAAAGCAAATTTCAATACTGTGCGGTGAACTGGAGACCAAAGACTTCTGTAGATGACAGCTGTGTAGACACTCAACGCAACATTCAAACACAGCTATTTAGCCAAGTCTTGTTTCAGCACTGTATTAGTAGGAACACAAGGCTCACTACGCCACGCTTATCCACACAGCTCCTCTTGTTTTCGATTGTGGCAATCTACCCTTATAGCGTGAGTCAGTAAGAGATTAGCTGTGTTACGAGAATTCTAAGAAGCAATTTGTACGAATTCTCATTATGTATGCGTTATGTGTTTAAGAAATATGTATTTATATTTCGACCCACATAAGTAATTAGACTGCCTCCGTGGTCCAGTGGATAGCGTATGCATTTGCTGATCGGACGATCCCGGTTTTGATTCCCGGGTCGGAAAAAGTGTTACTGAGTTTTTACCGTATTTTCCGTAGCAGCACGAAGTCTGACTAAGTGCCCGGTAACGGCAATAGGTTCGCTAACTATTACTTGGGACCTACAAATTCATGACATGGCCAAATGCCGGTGTAATATTACAACACTGCCTACCGCTTCGGGGATACAGGCATGAGACTATAAAAATATAAGGAATTATTCCAGTATAGTTTCATGCAGTACCTAATACTTAGTTGGTATTATCTACCATAAGCCCCATATCATACACCATAAATGTTAGCGAGTTTATGATGTATGTTATGGGACTTATGATCATAAATATTATAGCCACCGTAATAGTCTGTAGCCCAAGTGTTATCAAAATAACACACACAAAAGATTTGCTCTAAATCTAAAGAACCACATAGAACCGCTTACATCAGAAGGCCAAGTCTCGTATTTTATACGACATCGGTACTTTATTTAAAAAAAAATACAATTTGCTTTTGAATTGAATCAATATTATTCAAATATAATTTAAGTTTTATTGTATATATAATTTAATATTAATATAATTATTATTTCATTGCCGTTTTTTAATAGATAAAACAGGCTCTATCTATGAAAATAGTACCTAATATGCCACAAAATATAGCCATTATGATAATATTGTTGCTCGCAACAGGCTATAAGCTGCTTAATTATACAGCGTACACATTTGGCACCAGTAATAATGACTGTTATAAAATATGAAAATTGAGTAATTTTGTCCAAAATTTATGCAAATTGGTTAATTCAATTTCATTACTGTAAATGTTATTGTTTTGTCTGATTTACATTTTATTTAGGCAGACAGTCTAGTGGAGAGAGTAACAGAGTTCTACTCTCGGGACTAAACACACGACGCGTAGCACTGACTTCATGAAGTTCAGTAGGATCGAATTAATTTATTTATTACTTGCAAATCGGCAACTGAAAACATCGCGATGAGAAATAGCATTTCTGATGTTCATAAAGTTTTCGTAAGTCATGTGAAATCAAGATATTTGGCTAACATAGTGGACTATGGGCTTACGCACTGATATTTATATCATACCAGCTATTTCCCGCGGTTTCACCCGCGTCCTGAGGGAACTACTTCGCGTACCCGGTTAATTTATAGCCTAAGTTACTCCTTGGTGCATCAGCCATCCGCCAGTGAAAGTCCCGTCAAAATTGGTGATACTATTATTGTGTCAAATAAAGTTACAAAAAAAAAACATATCCTACATTTTAAAGCCTTAGGTGCAACCAATAACGCCATGATGATAACAAAACAACCGAATTGTAGGTACCTAATAGTAAAAGTTAGATTAGTTGGAAAATTTTCAACGAAATGGCCCAAACGTTTTCGTCATTCAAGGCAAAGAGTTTAAAAATAATTTTGCACCCTTTTAACGCGTCGATTCATCGCTGGAGAGCTAAATGTGTAGGTTAATTTCCGTAACCAATTTTGCTTTTTCAATTGCTTGCTTGGCGTTAAAAGCTTAAATTTATAGCCATATGCCATGTGCGGTAATGTTGATTAATTGTTGGTTCATAACGAACCAGCTTAGTCGTTTATCAAATTGTGTAAACAGGGGTAAAATATTCGGTTAACATTTTTTATGCTTTTAGAGAAATGTGAGAACTATATATAAAAATGTCAATACTTATTCCATTATTTACTTACTTGATTATTAGAATAAATGCTGCAGGCCGATCTCCGGAACCTAAATGTATATCTATATTCTTTGGCTAACTAGCCAGTATTGAAATATATACTCACACTACAGCTCTACGAGTAAGAGAAAAAACATTAAAATAAACATAAAAAATAACCGTAATAACCTAAATGGTATCAGATTATTTAACATATTTATTTCAAGATAAGTATTTAAGAATATGTCTGTTTATTAGGGATCTTCTAATAAATTACGGTAGTTTCATGTGAAGAATTTAATATAATATATCTTGTCTTAAAATTAGCTTCATTTTACGAAATCAAATGGTTAGGACCGTACTTTGGTATTTGAAAGGATATTTTAGTATAAAAAGGTTAATCGTAATCATTCGAAAAATTTGTTAATAATAATTAATCGACATACTTAAAAAATATACAAAACTAGAGGATTTCCCGGAAATAATTGGTACTGGAGAAAATTCGTTTCAGCCGACGCGAAATTATGTTAACAAGATTTGCGATAGGGCTCACTGTGTCGACCTTGTGATCCGCATCAACTCCAATTTTAATAACTAAGCTATATTGTGCAAATATTTTGTTTGCACCAGATTTGTTAAGATATTGTCAGATAATTTCAGTTAAAATTATCGACAAATCTGAATCAGTCGATATTATTTATGTTGGTTTATTAGCTTGTATGATTATGTTTTTTCTATCTCAGCAGTTGCTGGGTGATACTCAAAGTATCAGTAAAAGACATTTCTTATGCATACAGAAGCTGTAGATATTATAGATGTTACATGCATGCAGTAATCTTCTTAATATATAAAATCCTTGCGTTACTGACTGACTGACAGATACGCTACAGCCGAAACTATTGAGCGCAGGAAGCTGAAATTTGGCATGTATGTTCCTTGGGGACCGTAGGTTTGCACTAAGTAGGAATTTCCCGAAATTCCCACGCGATCTGTCAAAACGGGTAAATAAAAAATAATGCAGGCGTAGCTGCTGGCGTCCTCTAGTTTTGTATATTTTTTAAGTATGTCGATTAATTATTATTAACAAATTTTTCGAATGATTACGATTAACCTTTTTATACTAAAATATCCTTTCAAATACCAAAGTACGGTCCTAACCATTTGATTTCGTAAAATGAAGCTAATTTTAAGACAAGATATATTATATTAAATTCTTCACATGAAACTACCGTAATTTATTAGAAGATCCCTAATAAACAGACATATTCTTAAATACTTATCTTGAAATAAATATGTTAAATAATCTGATACCATTTAGGTTATTACGGTTATTTTTTATGTTTATTTTAATGTTTTTTCTCTTACTCGTAGAGCTGTAGTGTGAGTATATATTTCAACACTGGCTAGTTAGCCAAAGAATATAGATATACATTTAGGTTCCGGAGATCGGCCTGCAGCATTTATTCTAATAATCAAGTAAGTAAATAATGGAATAAGTATTGACATTTTTATATATAGTTCTCACATTTCTCTAAAAGCATAAAAAATGTTAACCGAATATTTTACCCCTGTTTACACAATTTGATAAACGACTAAGCTGGTTCGTTATGAACCAACAATTAATCAACATTACCGCACATGGCATATGGCTATAAATTTAAGCTTTTAACGCCAAGCAAGCAATTGAAAAAGCAAAATTGGTTACGGAAATTAACCTACACATTTAGCTCTCCAGCGATGAATCGACGCGTTAAAAGGGTGCAAAATTATTTTTAAACTCTTTGCCTTGAATGACGAAAACGTTTGGGCCATTTCGTTGAAAATTTTCCAACTAATCTAACTTTTACTATTAGGTACCTACAATTCGGTTGTTTTGTTATCATCATGGCGTTATTGGTTGCACCTAAGGCTTTAAAATGTAGGATATGTTTTTTTTTTTGTAACTTTATTTGACACAATAATAGTATCACCAATTTTGACGGGACTTTCACTGGCGGATGGCTGATGCACCAAGGAGTAACTTAGGCTATAAATTAACCGGGTACGCGAAGTAGTTCCCTCAGGACGCGGGTGAAACCGCGGGAAATAGCTGGTATGATATAAATATCAGTGCGTAAGCCCATAGTCCACTATGTTAGCCAAATATCTTGATTTCACATGACTTACGAAAACTTTATGAACATCAGAAATGCTATTTCTCATCGCGATGTTTTCAGTTGCCGATTTGCAAGTAATAAATAAATTAATTCGATCCTACTGAACTTCATGAAGTCAGTGCTACGCGTCGTGTGTTTAGTCCCGAGAGTAGAACTCTGTTACTCTCTCCACTAGACTGTCTGCCTAAATAAAATGTAAATCAGACAAAACAATAACATTTACAGTAATGAAATTGAATTAACCAATTTGCATAAATTTTGGACAAAATTACTCAATTTTCATATTTTATAACAGTCATTATTACTGGTGCCAAATGTGTACGCTGTATAATTAAGCAGCTTATAGCCTGTTGCGAGCAACAATATTATCATAATGGCTATATTTTGTGGCATATTAGGTACTATTTTCATAGATAGAGCCTGTTTTATCTATTAAAAAACGGCAATGAAATAATAATTATATTAATATTAAATTATATATACAATAAAACTTAAATTATATTTGAATAATATTGATTCAATTCAAAAGCAAATTGTATTTTTTTTTAAATAAAGTACCGATGTCGTATAAAATACGAGACTTGGCCTTCTGATGTAAGCGGTTCTATGTGGTTCTTTAGATTTAGAGCAAATCTTTTGTGTGTGTTATTTTGATAACACTTGGGCTACAGACTATTACGGTGGCTATAATATTTATGATCATAAGTCCCATAACATACATCATAAACTCGCTAACATTTATGGTGTATGATATGGGGCTTATGGTAGATAATACCAACTAAGTATTAGGTACTGCATGAAACTATACTGGAATAATTCCTTATATTTTTTATAGTCTCATGCCTGTATCCCCGAAGCGGTAGGCAGTGTTGTAATATTACACCGGCATTTGGCCTTGTCATGAATTTGTAGGTCCCAAGTAATAGTTAGCGAACCTATTGCCGTTACCGGGCACTTAGTCCTGAATTTCCTAACGGAAAAACCCAATAACACTTTGCCCGACCCAGGAATCGAACCCGAGACCTCCCAATCCCCGCGCACATTTATGCCGCGAGACCAACGAGGCAACGAGGTTTATTTAATATGTAAAATAATTTTCTACAATAAACTCGAATTTGTGTAATGCGCTGTTCAAATAATTGCATCAAGCATTTTCTTTATAAAATCAAGAATCTCTTGTCTATCTTAGCCCTAGACATAAATACACTGGTTTGCATCACAACATGTTTTAGGTCAGCGGTCAAACCAAAGCATAATAATATGTACTTACAGAGGTTCATTGTCGTTAATATTTATAATATCATATGGATAGCGTGGTGTTTTAAGCAACCGCCTTGGCTTTTATCACTGCGCCTGGAGTTGTGAATTTTCTATCGTTCAATAATATTTAGTTCAGAAATCGATCCTAAACTATTGTGCATTTCTCATCCGCAATTTAGTGATAGGCATAAGGCTTGGCAACGTACTGTAAGATGTCATTCAGCTGGGTGGAATGACGATAATTATACGCAAAGTAGCTGGCAGCGGCTGGACATAAAATGCCATTGAAGAGGCCTGTCACTCATCCCATCACAACTTTTAAGCCCAATGGCGCACGATGCATACATCGGGTAGAGAACTAGACAAACATTCAAGTAAGGGATACAAAGACTCAAAACAATATGTGGATCACACGGATTAGCGCTGTGTCCGACTTAAGCCACTACGCCATTCGAGCAGTCAGACAGAGCCTGCAAATTAATGTGTGTCGCAAGTGAGTGTGTCACTCGTTCCTCGCTCACTTGCTGTCTTTGTGTCGTCTAGACGTGTCAATTGGACGAGTGTATTTTTTTTCGAATTCTCAGTAGCAGCTCACAGTCTGGTGATATTCCCGGTAACGGCAGTAGTCTCGCCCCCTATTACAAGGAACCTAAGAAAATTCATGGCGAAAGTGGGTGTAATATTACGCCTCTGCCTACCCCTTCGGGGATACAGGCGTGAGTCTATAAAAAAAAAAACTTTGAGCCTTCAAACTAACGTCTGAAAATGAGCATACGTATTTCACAGCTTCGATTTTTCTGTAATACGGAAGGCGAAAAACAAAACATACCAAGACTATTGAAAGAAACAAATATACTATTATAACGATAACAACTACCTACACATTAAAGGGTCCTTTATTGCGATATCTCCATAAAGGCAGACACGGCCAAGGCAATTATGTAGGAAGCGACTTAGCCTCTTACAGTATCATAATAATAACACTTACTACGCCTCTTAGTTGTAACTACAAGCCATAAAAAATAGTTGGTCATTAAAGAAAGCGACAATGTTATAGACATATTCTGATTGTAGAACCTCTGCAAGCGTCACTATAACCTTTTATTGTAATACATTTCGCTACACTTGCATTTAAACACGGACAAAGTATTTTTCACTTTAGACTAATGACCAGCATTTACTTAAAAATAATGTATAACTACACAAAACTTTGCAGAGGCGGCATCGTAAAAAAATAAAGTGCGACAAAGCCTTAAAATACGGTTGTACCGTTGTTATCTGTTTGTGGAACTTTCGTGTGAATGTAAAAAAAATCTACATATTTCTATGCAGCATCTGCTGAAAATCTGGGCTTTAAAAAGGCAAAATGCGCAGCCGTGGCGATAATGTTTTAGTCCTTTGTAATAAAGTATGTTTTGCATCCGTTCTCAAATATAACATAAGCAACTTTATGAAACAAGGGAGCTGGCAAACTTATGGAAGTACATAATTATATTTCGGCTAACGCTTTGGGCGCTCGAAAATATATAAGGCAACATTTAATAATGTCGACCCAATATTCTATTCAGGATGAATAATTTCTACAAGCTAAGTAACATATTGCCTGCTCTGTATATTAAATGAAATCTAATGTATATTCTGAAGCGAGCACGTAACATGCAAATCGAAATGTAGTCTGTTTCATCATCATCATCATCATATCAGCCAAACGACGTCCACTGCTGGACATAGGCCTCCCCCAAGGTTCTTCACACAGACTGGTCTTGAGCCGCCCGCATCCAACCGCCTCCCGCGATCTTGACGAGATCGTCGGTCCACCTTGCGGGGGGCCTACCTCTGTTGCGTCGTCCGGTACGTGGCCGCCACTCCAGAACCTTTCTGCCCCAACGGCCATCGGTTCTTCGAGCTGTGCCTTGCCCACTGCCACTTAATGACTGTCTGTTTAATGAAGAGAATATTATTTTACAGTATTCGTGAGTCTTATAGCTGTACCAACATTTATTAATTAAAATGTAGTGCAACAGAATTTAAGCATACATGTTTCTGACTAGAACATGGTTTAGAATATATATTATGTTTGTTACGTTACGAAC
This sequence comes from Euclidia mi, assembly GCA_944739405.2. Lineage (NCBI taxonomy): Eukaryota > Metazoa > Arthropoda > Insecta > Lepidoptera > Erebidae > Euclidia > Euclidia mi. Next base: position 7,133,633 of record OX123190.2, on the reverse strand, counting down.
TTTTTACAGGTTTGCGATCCATAAAAATGTCAACATATTGTAGCAACGCGTCGACATCGGTAGTTGGCACCTGCCAATGCTTGCGTATAGGTATTGAAAATTCAGAAAGTCATTCCGTTTTAGTGCTTTCTTTCGTTTATGGGAGGTTATTGTGACCCATCTAGAGATCGGACAGTAACAAACGCGCTTAACCTAGAGCATAAGATGCTCTTTTTTCAAAGAAAAGTAGAAAAAGTTAATTTGAAAACTATATATTACGAAAAATCCTGGTTTTTACAGTTTCAAAAAGTGCACTGTTTAGGTTAAATAAATCAATTGGCATGCGTTGCAAGCCGTGTGCGATTCACGTTTTTGGTAGCAGCACTTTAGCGACAAACTCACGAAAGGCTGATAGATTCACGCATTAAGCAATTTGCCAAGGGACTTTAAATTGTGTTTATTTTATTTTTCAAATACACCACTTAAACTAGGATAAATAAATCTAAGGCACTTTACAAGCGCAATCTACTCAAAATTACTCTCAGATTCGGAACAAAAATTTGTGAACTCACAATGATTTTTGTCGTTTGGGGATGGGGCCTCATGGGGCCAACATTACTCGGCGTAGTATTAATTGTTGAGGCTGCTTAAACCACTTCACCATAGTATACGTGCACTAATATATAATAGCAAATACTACTTGGAATGCAACCTTTTCAGTCTTAGTAACCTAGGAGAAATCCTCTTACATTTTTATAACATTTCACTTGAAAAGGTCACCAAAGCTTCAAGAATTTCGTTACGAGTCTTTCTTGAACTCTCAGAGGGCAAGCCACTTACATTTGGATTTATTATTTTCGTAGCGTATTATGTCGCTCGTTGTATCGTATTGAAGGAAATGTATCTTCCACGATATTAAGAATTTATAGGAGTTTAAAAGTATTTGCAGCATAACAGTTAAATAGCCCTCATAGTGGAATTTGGCTTAACGTTTGCAATAGATCGGTAAAGTGAAGCAACGCTTACAAAAGTTGCAATTTGTGTGGGTGACCGCTTGTTGTAGCGTTTAAATCAGAGCGATACAGTGTCACCGATGGCACGTTATGGACCGATGGTCATGATTATTGTTCCAGGGCAAAAACCGTTAGGTCATGTCATAGACCTTAGGACAGTCTATAAATGCCGACATCATAGCTAAATACACATTCATAATATAAAAATATGGAAACGGAAAATATATACAAGACTCACCGTTGTAGGTATATGCATCGGATCTATTTAAAGCTTAGGGCTATAATAGGTCCTGTTCTGTAAAATACTTATCTACAAAATAGATATTTCAAAAATATTGGTCGGGCTGTTACCGCTGACGTGACGCCCCGAAAGTTTCCAACTTTATTTTAAATGTATAATACTAGCCGTTCTACATAGACAATAGCGCCGCCAACCATATCCTATTATTAATAAATTAAGCCATTAATATACAAACTTATACTAATTTCACTCATTTAAGCAAACCTGGCGTCATTTAAATTTCTATCATAATCGTCATGTCAGCATAGAGACGTTCACTGCTGGACATAGCAATATAAATTTCTATATGTTACTAAAAACTTCCTAAAATAGCAATCTTAGTCTTCAAAAAATAGTACCATTATTCATATTTTAAGCCATTCAGGGCCTCACAGCCATATAAAAACAAATACTCATACTAAATTAGATAAATGCTCTCCACCTGGCGAGGTTCAGTTTCAATATTGTTACTGAAAACTTGCTGAAGTAGCGACAGGTCCTCTGAATTAATTTGCATAGTTTTATTTATATATATAGGCTGTAATACTATCAGGGGAGGGAATATATATACGAGCAGATTGAAGCAATGAAGTACTGGCTACCAACTGCTTAAAACTGCTACTGCGTAGCGAGCAGTAGATATTATACTAACTTCATTATTATACCAATACATAATAGGTAACTGCTTGAGCAAGTGCGACTGCAGCCGGTAGTCAGAATATTTTTATAGGTTGTCCAATATTTTTTACTAGCTATTTGTATACTGCTTAATACCAGTAGGATCAGTTCTTTTTAGCGATTACGACAGTAAGCCGGTCGAAAAATCGATGGAAAACAGAAGTATTTTGTCTTAAATTTTTTTGTGAACACATTTTGAGCAAACTGACATCCAACAATAGTCAAAATAAGTTTTAGTTCGCATTTTTGTTCATTCATCTTGAGGTTACGCAGATTAAGTAAAAAATTTAATGTGTACGAATATCATGGGTACCGATTATAATTACTATGTTCACTATCAAATGACTATTCCTCATTCAAATGTAAAGATGTGTTTGTTGAGGCTGTGAGATCAAGTTTTACCTTAATTATTATCTTTAATACTTACAAAATCAATTCTATTAGTTTTGATTTTCTATTAATTTTATATTATATATGCTTCTCCTTTTTTAAATTTAAAGTTACCATAATGCCATTCAGTGTACAGAAATATTTTAAAAACTTACACACGTTAGAGAGTCAAAACTTTGCACGAGTTTTAAAAAGTTGCATTTGTAGTTCTTATCTCGACACAGGACTGAATAGTGTATCTGAAGTTCAGGATACAACGTTTTGAGCTACGATTTTCAACTTTCGTGGTCTGTACACATCATACAAGTTTATTTAACGGGTCTTAATCACTTGAACTACTAAAACAAGGTATAAATACGTCCGTTCTAACTAATATCTCTGAGCCGATAGCGGTCCCTCCGCGACCACGATCGTTGTAAGCCGGTCAAAAGTCAGAAAAAACCGAGGTATTTATGTCTTATAAATGTTATCATCAATGTAATTAAGGCTTGCTTCTTATTGTGAAGATTTTTCGTTGTCATTGCCGAAAGGAACATTTTATTCTAAGGAGTGAATTTGTTTCATGGAATAGGTATATAAAATCGGCAAAGCGCGTATTGTGACATATAGTTAGGCTCCATTTAGAAGAACTCAATCACAATATTAATTGTCATCCACAAAAGTTAGTTTTTTCTTTTCGGCTTTTCTTTTTGTGTGTGAAGCTTAAGTTGAGCATCATTAGGTAACAAGAAAAGCCTAACTATTTTGAATTTTTAGCAGACGCCCAAATATTACAATTAATTATTTTAAGAAATTTATTTGTACTATATCAACTTTATCACTCAACTATCAAAATTTATGGTCAGAGCCCAACATGTCGCAAACAGATCCATAATTATTATAAAATAAATTGTAGGTACATACTTCTAGTGTTTTGACAGCGTCATTGCAGAGTCTAATTGAAGCTATTAACTTGATATTTGGTCTGTGCGTTCCTTTTACGACAAAGGTGCCTGCTAGGGAAGGACTTTTTTAATATTACAACCTTGAAATGGTAAAATAGAGGGTTGGAAGCGGCGTTGATTTGAGACCTAGCGCTAAAAAAATACAATCAACAGCTAGTTTAATGTAAATATGCGCTTTCTTTGTAATTTACTCCCGACTACATTGCCGTGGCGCTCTAACTTGTTGAAGAGCTTATTTCCTTTTAGACTCGCCACGGGACGCCACTAAAAGTCACAAAAATGCGTAGCGACTTACGTCACAAAGTAATAATCCCTAGTGCGGAAAATACGGATATAAGGACACGGGCTTACCTGAATAGTTGAAATTATACAGTGAGTTTAATTTTTCCCTTTCTAGGAGTACATTGTCCCATGTCCAAGCTTTCGCTGCAATAAAGTAATGGCAACGTTTTGCCAGTGCTATGGCTCGTCCATATATAACAGTGTCGTAATAGTTACACTTACCACGCCTCTAAGTCGTGACTACAAGCCATAAAACATGTATCCATGAAACAAGATTTTCTACTATTTTGGAAAGAATTGTTGGTCTCAGATTACAGATCAACTATAAAAAAATATTAATGTAACGGTTCTACATGTAAGACGCGAAAGTTTATGAATTTATTATGGATTAATTTTGAAGAAGTGTGTCGTTTAATTACATACATTTCATAACAACATAACAATGTATTTCAATGATTTTAGACTTTCGCACCTTGTGAACATGTAAATCAGAGAGCTCCGTAATTATAATCGCTGTTTTTTCCTCGGCAACCGTGCGTGTGATTATTTATTTACTTTCACCCTCAGATACTGATACAGCGAACCTTTTGACGACAGTGTCAATATTTGAGATGAATTCTTTTTAATTCTGCCGGATAAAGCGTTTTGGCGATGCGGTGAATGGTTTCGATTTTTCCGAACAATATTTGTTTGTTTTTTATTGTTAGAAAGCGGACCCCGGGTTCTAACTGGGATAATGCTAGGAAGATGATTATTTGTTTGTGGTTTATTTTACTGGTAGTACGTTAAAAGCGTTTTAGATAAATACGCGATAGTGACAGCTGAGGCGTGCTGATAGCTTTTGGGGATATCCAAAGCACGACGGGTGAGACTGTATGTACAATAGATTTGTGCGTTCGTCACTGAAATGTAATAAATATATTTACACAAATTCTGATGAACAGAATTGAATTAATTCGTTTACTTTCTAAGACATCTCTAAATCTCTACTATTCTCTGAAGAAGTTTTTGCCTACCACCCTGCAACAAGTCAAACAAATATTGTTTAAATCGATGTGACAGCTACTAGATTTGATGCAAATTTGATTGAATAAATATCGCAAAATAACAATTTTAAGGTTCAGTTTAACACTATCCAGATTTTGGTCACATCTAACAGAAATTATCAAAAAGCGGTGAAACTGGTCGTAAAGCTTCTTCAAAAATGTAAATCTTTGGCTAACTCTGGTACTACTATTTAGCCCAGTTTTGCGTTAAAATATCAATCGTTAATCAAATTATATAGACCAGAACGTCCCGTCAGTTAAACAGCAAGACTGAGAAGATAAAATAAACATAATTATCGGTTTTATGTTCCACCGCAGTAGCACACGGACGGAATATTTAAATAGGCACAAACGGACGCGCGGGGGACACTGTTTAAACTTAGAGCTTTAAATAGACGCTGTCTATGTATTCAAAACTGGAATCGTTGATTTTAATAAGTGGCGGGGCCTTTATTATGTAATAATAATAAGACCCTCCTACATAATTATGAATAATAATTTAGTACAAAGTGATGTGGGTTTAGGAAGGTTATATTTAGAATAAATGGAGTGGAGTGGAACCTCCAAGTATCTCGAAAGCAGAGAAGTAACGTAATTTGCTGATATTTATGTGAATAGTCTTGAAGGCGTGTATTGTGTTATATCTTACTAGAGGATGCCCACAACTTCGCCCGCATTTTTTTTTAATTTTTTTGAATTATTCCGGATCCCGTGAGAATTTTGGAAAATCCCTTCTTAGTACACTGCTGCGGTCCTCAAGGAACATACATTGCTCATTTTAACTTCTTGCGCCCAATGGTTTTGGCTGTGGCTTGTCTGTCAGTCGGTCGGTAACGCAAGAATTTTATGGGTGCGCCGAAGTTCACCTAAATTTTCAACTCCGATAATTGGAAATCCGAAAATGTTCTTCCTAACATTTTTCATCCTAACAATCACAATTCCTAACTACTCTGTCTCTAATGTTTATAATTCCGAAGCATTCAACTTCATAATGTCAGTAGCAATAAACATCTATTATACTTTTATTTGTTTTCCTATATTTTCTCAACATAACCATCTTTTACACTATTATTCAAAATCATATCTTTTTTGTTTACATTTATTTTTATTCATAATAATCAGTATTATAATTATACAAGTTCCAGAAACGAATCGGTCCTATTCATAATTATTGGTTTAGGTTAGGTTAGAACTGTGACCACAACGCACGAGCCGAGTTAGCGAAGCGAGCGTGTCGCGGCAGCGGCCGGCGAAGTGCCAGAACCGAATCAGTTCTATAGTTACTAGTTAAAACTGCGGTATGAACACCCAGGCCATAACCATTTCGTTTGGAGTGTAGCCTTGGGGGCGCTACGGCGCGAGGACTTAGAAACATTTTGCAAATCGTTTATTTTCTCGATTCTATAGTATAGACTAAAAGTGTTTTGGTAAAAGTGTCATATATTTTTATTACACTTGGTAAATGTTTCTTTCTGAGTATGAGTGAAAATATTATGGTAATTATGTTTAGGGATAAAAGCGTTGTCATAAGAAACAGTAGGAGTTAAAAAATATTTACATTAATTACAATTTTCGGCAACATGAGTGTTATGAACATCGCCGGTTGCATTATAAATAGTACGAATGAAAACAAGGATGAAATATTTTAGGAAGAGTGATCATTCGGATTACAAATCATTAGGAAGAACAACTTCGGGTAAAGATTTTTAGGTGAGCCAATATGGACCCGAATTTTATATATACAGAATATTTATTGAATGTATTCTGTTATCATATAGGTTTCTCTATATCTATACTCTTTATTATATTAGGCATCGCTTGGCTAGTGTCACTCAAACCTTCAGTTCAAATAAATGTTATTTCCCTTTTACAAATAATTACATATAAATGTTATTTCCCTTTTACAAATAATTACCAGTGGTGTAAGTAACGGACTGCCGAAACGATGGTGGCTTCGATCCCCAGATACCCCGGGCACACACCTCTAACTTTTTCGGAGTTATGTGAGCAAAATGCAAATTCTAGCTCGCTTACTAGTGAGCCGTTACCTAATTAATAATACGTTTTCGAATCGCAAAATATATTAATATAAAAGAATTTATTACAAATTACGACATTGTCCAGCATGATAGTCTGTTCAATGTGTGGCTTTCATAAATTTAATTTTGTATAAGACTAAAATACTTGAATTGCTAACTTCAACTTTATCTAGTAACTGAAATTGATTTCAGGAGCAAGATATTTTATAAATATCACTTTCCTCTTCCGATTTACCTTGGTCTTTGAAAATGTTTGACAACTCAAACAGAACTAAAGTGAAAACCAATTTAAATGAATTAGTTTGGAAAAGTTACAAACAAGAAAAGCTGCGGTAAGCGCTTTTCTTATAGAATAGTTTAATGTCGACGGTTGGATTGTTTATTTTAGGAATCGGTCAATATGCGCTGTGGACATTTGCCCTCAAGCATAATATTTAGCTTCTGGAGGCTACAAACGTTTTATATATTTGAGCTATCTTTTATATTTCAACCTAATCAATGTAATAGGCCAAATTACACTTTACTGGTGTGAAAACAATTTGCAATAGATTAGGCTATCTTTCTATATGTGTATGTATGTATGTGTATGTATGTATTATTTCCATGCTACCTTTCCTTCCAAAAACCATCGCGTATGCACTTGCAACAATAAAGCTTTGAAACAAAGGAATAACTATGTTCTTAACTATCGAGTTTCTTTACCAGTACCCTGGTACTGTCATCTATAATGTATCCTAATACATAAGAGTACCGACTTCGTGCCAAGTCACGAAGATCTCAATGACAGCATGACACTAGGTACGTATTAATAATATAATATATAGACTCACACTCTGATTAGTGAGCCTATTGATAATTTCACTACGGTATTACTGTGTACAAATAACATATCGCCGATAAGAATGATCCCTCTTACTTAAGCTCCATAAGTATATAGAACGTTCAACAAACAAGTGGCACAAACAAATAACTCTACTCGCTCGTGAGTGAGCGTCGCGTCGCGCGGCTTAAGATTTGTCTTTATTTCTATCGAGATGACTTAACTTATATTGATGGGCAAGAAGCAATCACTGTAAGTAGCATATGAGCTATATTGATTCTTCTTATAAAAGTTCAAGAGAGCAGTGTGTAGGAACTTTCACTACATCAGACCTGCTCTATGTCAAAGGTTGCGCGATTGAGTCTGATACGAGCAGAATTAGGTTGTTTCTGTTTTACCAAGGAACGTTATACATATAGAAAATACACAATCTGTGGTTGTAGATATTGAAATCAACTGATGTACATAAGATTTACGCTACACATCAGGGTGAACTTCAATAAATCTTTATATAGGTATAAAATTACTTGTCCGTCTGGTATATAATCGCAGATCGCAAAATACTGTAGCAAAGTCAAAGTCAAAATCATTTATTCATTTATTCATTCGTCACAAAGTGACGCTTATGAACGTCAAAAATTGAAGTTAATTACTAGATGATTCTACATTTACTGCCACGTTCGCAATGCAATAGGTAGAACCACGAAAAAGAACGGGCAATAAAACTCGTGGCCACTGTTTTTAACTGCCAGTATAATGGTTTTACATGTTATCTTTGTAAAGAGCTGCAACTGTTTCACACTGTGAGTTATCTACTAATGCAAAAATTTATAGTTATTGATATCATACTCAAGCAATAAATGATGTGCATTTGGTAGGAAGCTAGAAACATGATATTGGGCAGTTGATTACTTTTGTGACGTAAGCCTCCACTAAGCAAGGATGTTTTAATATGCCACCGCTAAACGTTCAAAATATATTTTAAGCCGCAGGCAACTGCTTGTGTGAATACAAGAGAAATGTTCAGTTTTATGACCTCTGTATAGCCGTTGTTACGACCATGTAGGGCGAAGCGCGCTAATTTGTTTTTGACGTGACAACGTCTTATAAATTGGTTTGCCGGGTGACACTTCAAGAAACTGCGTTACGCTCCGCTCACGTTATGCGCTCACAATGAGAGCGAGTGAGAGGCACGCGTCCCGCCTAAGAGCGAGAGAGACAGACATAAAAAGTGAAAGGCACGCGTCTTTCATCCTTCTTCCTACTATACGAATGAATATTCACATTAAAATTATTTTACCACTCAAAGTCGTTGTCACGTAAAACTTTCGCCCGTATACCGACTTTACAGGCAACCAATTTTTTTGTTGTTAAAATTATTTATAAAAACTAGCATCTTTTTGCTGAAAAGAAACAATTCAATCCTTATAATATTGACTAATAATAAATGAAAGTGCAGTTGAACTTAGAAACAGACATTATATTATTTTTGTGGCGCATATTTTATACTTTTAATTTTATTTTAGGGATCCGAATGACTACGTCAGAACAAACTTAATTCATAAGGCAAAAAGGCGGCCCAATAGTTTACGTTCGGAGTCGGACGTGTTCGAATACCACTGAACATTAAATTTGGATCGTTTTATTTCCTCTAAAATATAACCCGACTAATTGAAATAGCTTGTTAGTTTCTTGTTACACGTATGTTACTTTGAGTTGATTGGAGTTGAGATTAGTTGTTGTTGAAGTTGGCACTATCTAACTTTAGTAGTAGTTCTTTATTTACACTTTTTGCTTGTCGTGACGGCAACTTACATTTGATTGAAAATTTTGAATACCCGTACTTCAAGTAACACGTTCGACGTTCATTTTTTATTAAAATCTAATTACATAAACCAAAGAGCATATTTATGAAATGCTTCTTCGAAATTCACTACTACTACAAGAATTTACAGAAACTTTATAATTCTTGGTATTGCTTTACACTGAGCTTTTCCCAGTATTGCGGCGTTCGTCAGAATATTATTTACAAAGAAATGCCCAAATGTACTCACCATAAGCCTTGTTTCATATGTACTATAACTAAACCGCGAAAAAAGGTGGTCAAGCTGTGGTTACTTCTGAAGACTCTCACTGCGATGCTTTTCTTCTCTAATGTGGATTGAATTTTATTATGACTAGTGGTTGCGATGTGATTGCCTTGTCACGCAACCATATCGTTACCACTATATGCATCATTTATCAATATCATGGAGATGAAAGACTGTACAGTCGTTAGTGTCGTGGCGTCCGTGGAACCTTTTATTTGCGATGTAGCCAGCCGCCAGTCTACTGGTGGTTGTGTTATGGTTGCAATGAGGCTGTGATGTTGTCATATCTCACACGATTTTGATAATGCCGACAAAATGTGGTCCATGTGAATTGATCAATAAATTTTCATACAAATCAGCGGTCGTCCACTTGTTGTGGTACTTTTAAATTGCTTCTAACATAATTATGGGTCATGTGATTGAAGACAACTATATTCGTTAACGTGAACATTTTACCACCTGTGCTACATACAAAATAAAGATTTTCTTATCGACATCGTTCATTGCTAATTTTACAACATAATACATCTAGAATGAGCTTACTACAACAACGAGAACTTGCCGTTTCCTGTAATAGGAATTATCCAATTGCCCATAAATCCAGAAATTCAGTGAGTTTACTGTGTCGGCAAAGGAAACGTATTATTACCTGTGATTTAGTATATCAGAATTTGTAATTGCTTTCATAAATATGTTTGGCATACAACCGTAATTATATGATTGACTTGATTTTGACTGTACGTACCTATTGCTTGCCTTTACACAAGTCAAAATAAGACAACTTAGCTAAACATTATTCTTTGCGCATTACTTTTATTTAGGACTCCTTATATATCAGCTTAAAAGGCGACTAACTAACTACGAAAGTTGGTCGATTCAGCGTAATCGACCCGAACGTAAATGCTTAGCGTTTTTCACTGTCTAAGAAAGGGTTAAAGCTGCATTAAACAAGTTTTTAAATACTGTATTCTAGAACTTCTTTTAAAGGAAGACTAAATTCAACGTTTTTGCGTTTTAAAACCTACTAGAATGTTGAACTCATACATTAACTTACAAACTGTGCACAGAACTAAATAAATTCACTAAGAAAATAACTAAATCAGTGACTTGTAATGTGCTTATCGAGCTCTTTTATTTGACAGTTCAAATGCAATTTTAAGGTCAATTCAAAGCTTTATATTGAACAGAGAAAATCATATTGAATTTAATGTACTTCAATACTATCTTATAATAAGTCATATCTAACGATACCTTATTAAATTTTGTCAAATTATGAAAGGCACATCCGGAGATATGAACTCATAGCATAAATATACATAGCCTTTCATAGTCAAGTGAAAAGGAGAATGTAATTAACACGATTAAATTAACTGAAGCAAAAACCTCTTCAGTGCTTTAATTTATAGTATGAAATTTTTTTTTGACAGACAACTTTGCAAACATACAACTAACGGACACAATGAACAACCAGACTCGAAACAACAATTTATGAATCACACAAAGTGTTGTCTCGTGTGGGGATCGAACCCATTACGCTACGGCGCAGTGTCAAGTGGTGAGGCGGCCGCTTAAACCACTACACCAACCGTGCAGTCATTATCGTTCGCATTGTTTTTAGAAAATTCATAAAAGAATATTGACTAACCTCCTTGGTTCAATAGTGTTATGTTGCCTTTGCCCGTTGTGATGTTATGACTTTAATATTGCATGCAAAATTGGCATGGTATAGCTGCACTAAATGACAAAATAATGTAACATGTAATTGACCGATATCCACAATAAAAGATTTTTGATTTGATTTGATGGCTCATGAGCATTGTAAACATTGTATAGCAATGCTCATGTGTAACTTTCAAGCGGAGTGTAACTTGTCTCAAGCGTCTGTAATTAGGAGTAATTGTCGTTTTGGGCGCTGCGCTCACAAGTATGTAGCGCGGCGAAGTAGGAAATATTTTTGTTAAGATATGAATTACAAGTGGACACAGGCCTGGTATGGTATGGCTCCAGCTAGGTATCTTAAGTTAAAGAAACATTTGGCCTGCTATATCAGGCTAGCCAAACACTTTGCGTTCTTTATTGCCTTTTGGTCTGCCATGCCACTCTATACCACGCCGGACTATACCGTTAAGGCCTTAGTCGTAATAAGCCTGTTGCTTCATCGAATGGAGGACCTCGCTTTTCCATTCCCGACCTTCCTCCAAATCAATCATCCTCCCTGTTCTTTTGATTGATATCATATTATTTCTGTTTCGTCTTTTAAAAATAGCCATGTCTTTGAGCCAGGATTACCGCTTACCCAGTTTAAAAATGTTATATAAAGGTTACAGCAGATAGCAGCAGCTGTTCATACAAGTGGTGAAATGCAACTGAAAATCAACTTTATTTCGTTTATTTATGATTCAAATTAACATAACTGAATACTGAACGGTATTTTGAAATCAGGCGTCGATATATTTCAATAAAGGTACCATTACTATTGAATTTATAGCTTCCAGTAATGTTGTATGTGTACATAAATGGAGTTAAAACATGGGTATTTTACAATGTAAAAAGCTGCCAGGAGTAATGAGCTCAGATATAAACACTTAGGATATTTTATGGTGCACCTGGAAGTTAAAGTAATTATGTCAATGAATAGAAACCACCATCAAGTTGGACTTTGTATGAAGGAATATTTTTATGTAAACTCAGAATATCTCTCAAATTTTGAACTGGAAAACCAAAACGACAATGATTTCGTGGTCTTCACTGCATCACTGCACCACATTGACTGCTGGTCCTATTTCTACAGAGCACGTACACTAAACTTGATGAAGGTGTTGAGCTCCGCCGCCAAAACACCTAGCGGCCGCAGAGGATAGGGAGAATGGCAACGCAACACCGCAGCTCCTCTTCTTCTGCGGCCTCACCGCGACGCAACAATGGTGCGCCCCCATTTGGCCGCGGGAGATAGGGCGCGCGGCAACGCAACACCAACACGCCTCTCATCCCGCGACCGCGCCCGACTGCGAGGGACAGACTGAACTGTCCCCCGCACCCGCACCTTTGGACGCATCCTGCGCAGGCCCCCTCTAAGCCCACACGGAGCGTCCACTCCCGGGATCTCTCTTAGCTTCACCGCGGGTGTTCAAGCCACGGTTACTAAGCCCCCCCACCACGACAAGGTGGAGATCCCACGGTGGGGATCGGTTTTGTTCGTCTATCGGCCATTTGAGATTCGAGATTCGTGTTTGACATATTTTGTATGGAGCTTATGTCAAAAACGAATCTAAAATCTACAGATCTATCTATAGTTCGAATATTGTATTCCGTAGTTAGTTGATAAGAATTTTGAGGTGGTGGTAGAAGTCCCTCTGCGATATATTATGTAGCACTTTAACATCCATAATCACACGTACAAAAACACTACATTTTAGTTGGCAGATATACACTCTACTATGGAACTTGACATTATGTTGACCAGTTTTCATAATATAGTGTTCATTTCAGTGGCCATACTGAGAAATAAGTTCGAAAATATGAAATAGGAATAATTTTTATTGGCTTTTATCGTGGACATTCTGCGATACCATGGTTTATAGATTTTATTTATCAGATTATTGAATATATTAGGTGTATATTTCAGTTTGATAGTAGCTTCGTATATAATTTTCCAATGAAAACATAAATGCAGATGCACTTTAAAATACTTTATATTTTATAGCATGGCCTGCCTCGTGCCTCAGAGAGCACGTTAAACCGTCGGTCCCTGTTGTCATGAAGATCTTTGACAGTCATCACAGGTAGACGGTATCCTCAAATAAACTGATAAGTCCACCATTGAATATGGCTATCCCTTTCGGTTGCGGAGGTCAGACGACAGTCGCAGAGAAGCTGATATTCTGTCAAATCTGGTTAGACTAGTAAGCGGGCCCCGGGCTCCAAGGCGAGAAGTCTTGGATGAAACTGGGATAGCGCTAGGACGATGAGGATGATGATGATATTTTATGGCAAATCTATTTTTAGTTAAATCATATTGAACCTACTGATCAAGAACTAAAAATAATGAATACACGTAGTTAAACTAATGTAACTTTTTTGTAAAGCAACGATCTCAAATTTTATTAGGACTATTTTAGAATTGAAATTACAAAAAAAAATACTTAAAAAAAAATCATAAAAACAAAGTCTGTAAGCAGTTTGGTGTCATATTTCTTTTTTTTTTAAAGAGTTCGTCCATTTCATGCATAAACCTGGCATCGCAGGTGAAATATAGGTACTATCAACGGACACTTGATATTACCATTTGTAGATCATACAAAGCGTTATCTCAAGTGAATTTTGAACCTACAATATTTGGCGCACTGCTACACGGCGTGGTGACCGGCCAAACCCATTGCCATTAGCGCAGTTAACTTGGTACAAGGTCTTTAGTATCGTATTTCCAGCATAACTAATATGAGTTGTGCAACTGTAACAATAAACTTAGTTCGAACACTAGTCGAATATTCAATGAGACATTAGCGGCGAGCGGTGCCACTTACATGTTTTACTTAGGTATATAATGCATCCCCCCCGTGGGATCTCCACCTTGTCGTGGTGGGGGGGCTCAGTAGCCGTGGATTGGTCATCCGCGGTGAAGCTAAGAGGGATCCAGGAGGAGACGCTCCGCGTGGGCTTGGAGGGGCCTGCGCAGGATGCGTCCAACGGTGCGGGTGCGGGGGACAATTATGTCTGTTCCTCGCAGTCGGGCGCGGTCGCGGGAAGAGAGGCGTGTCGGTGTTGCGTTGCCGCACGCCCTATCTCCCGCGACCAAATGGGGGCGCACCATTCGATGCGTTGCGGTGGGGCCGCAGAGGAAGAGGAGATGCGGTGTTGCGTTGCCGTCCTCCCTATCCTCTGCGGCCGCTGGGTGTCTTGGCGGCGGAGTCCAACACCTTAATCCGCCCGCCAAGGGGGTCTTGTTCGGGGCCCGCCTGACCATCTTGTGGGCCAATACACGTCGGAGGGCAGTGACGAGTGCTTCGGCGATGCCCTACCCTCCGACACACGGGTACATGGAGAAAGTCGAGGTGATTTTTAGTGGAAACACCACATACTCCGGCTCTTATTTCCCCCAAGAGTCGGAGATCCGAAGGGATTTTCCACCTCGAAAAAACAAAAAAAAAAAAGGTATATAATGCATGCTGCCACGCTTAGTGCCCTTGCTTTCTGCTCATTGATGCGTGTCATGACTTGAGTTGCAGTAAATACGTGAAGACATAACATAACTTCACTACATTATCCCCGAAGGGGTAGGTAGAGGTGTATTACACACAGACACTTCGCCAGTTATGTTTCGGTCCTAGAGGGGCGAGCGTTTTGCCATCTACTGGGCACAATATAAAGATATAAAGCGAGCGATAATTAACATTTTTAATTAACACATAACTTCAAAACGTCAGAGGTCTCTGGTACCTGGGGACCGAACCCGAGACCACCGTCTCGGCAATCCGTTTCGTACACCATTGGGCTATCGCCGCTTCTACGCTATACGCTACTGCTAAGTGAAGACAATTTAAAAATAGTTCGCGTACGTGTTAAAACTGCAATTTTACTGCCATTTTCAATATACAACTAAAATAAACATCTTTGCATTGTAAACGTGGTACTAAATGTGAATTTAGAATAATTCAGTAATCTACACTAATATTATAAAGAGGAAAAATTTGTATTTTTGTTTGTTTGTAATGGATAAACTCAAAAACTATTAGACCGATTTTAAAAATTCTTCCTCAATTAGCAAGCTACATTATCTGCGAATAACAAAGGCTATATTTTATTTTCGAAAAAATAGGGGTCCGTAAGATATTTGGGTTTTTTGGGTACGCGAAGTAGTTCCCTCAGGACGCGGGTGAAACCGCGGGAAACGGCTAGTTACTACATAAATTTGACGTTTTCTATTTACATATTGCAATAATTGTGATCTAAGTGCATATATGAGTTTGACTTTGATCTGCTTAATTTTGAAACTCATTTCAAATAAAATTGCATCCACAATATTTTATTTCAAAAAATAACAAAGAATAAGCGGCAGTATAAAGGAACAATCGTGCAACAAATAGAAACGTTGTGCAGAGGCGCATTTAAGTGCTATTCGCTACGCAAGTGCTCTCGTTACTTTTAAAGAGGGTCGCAGCATACACTCTACGATTTGCTACGCTTTATTTAGCTTGCCTTAAATAAGTGTGATATTTTCGCAATCAAACAAGGAGATTATTAAAATTGAACACAAATGAAGAACAAATCGCTGAATATTGCACATACACATTATTATAGACGTCCAACATACAACGGAAGTTCCTCTTACTTTTTTTATATTACAAACTTGTAACGGATGAAAATTTTTAAACCTTTGCGATTTCTATTCATTGTAATATTTACGAAAGGGTTTCAACCGCAAATTACTTAAAGAGTCATTAATATGAAATTACTGGGCATTGGAAGACTTCAAAACTTACGTCTCAAGGTAGGCTGTGTCTCAAACATGGCCAAAGACTTATGGTTGCATCAGGTGAGCCGTAAGCTCGTCTGCCACGTTACTGCCATAAAAATAAAATACTTGCTACTAACCCTGATATTTTAGCATTAGATTGTTGTAACTCTTTTGTTAACGACATTAAATAAAACGACATGGTAAATTACATAAAAATGCTACTATAGATGTTGTCAAATTATCTATTAAAAAAAAGACTGGTCCTGACTGATGAAGCATTGCGGAACCCGAATCACTGAAAATATAAACATTTTTATTTTCTAACTAGCTGACCCAGCGAACTTCGTACCGCCTAACAGTCGATTCTTTAAATATTTTTTAGTCTAAGTTACTTTTAGTCATACATCCTTTGCTTCTTTAAAAACTTCCTTTTACTATCGTTATTTTAATCTTATTTTTTCTAGAATTGTCTCTCTAGCTCTCTGAATGGGTTTAGCCATTTTTCTAAATCCTAATTCAGCACACTCAATGTATAATTGTATACCATTCGTTTTAATTAAGTATTTCTTTTCCTCTCTTGGTAACATATTATTTTAACGTAGAATAAGAATTTATGCCTACAAGTAAAGAGCCTTTAATAATTAGTTACTGGCTAGGATATAATCCGCAACCAAATAAGTCATTTCAAAACGATACCTTAACTTATTTAACCATATGCTATAGGTATATGTTTAAATAAAGGTCTCTCTTTTGACTCTGTATTACGATTGAGTTTATGTTCTTCAGTAAAACACTATCTAAACTATTCTATTTTAAATCCTACGAACGAAAGATCTGGTCTTATTGAAAAGTCTGAATTCTATTATCGATATATCAATATTGCATATAGGTTGCAAGGCAAAAATAATGCGCAATATGATTAAAGTGTTCGGTATTTCTAATTATTCTACGTTCGAAATCTAAGCTTCTAAAAATAGAGAGGGGATAATGATGAGAAGTGCGCTACGCTGAACTCAGATGAACACAATGACTTTCAAATCTGTCCCACGTCGTCGAAGTCCTCTAAACTATTTTGCTTAACAGACTAATCCACCCAAATATTATGCTGAACAGTCAAGTGATTAAATTTCATAGCAAGAGACGAGTTGTTTTCCATTTAATGTCGATGTTATCTTAAGAAAACTTAGACTCAAATCCTAAATCATTGATTTTATTTATGTACAGACTATTATAGAAAGGTGAAAACATACTCTACATTCAGATTTTACATAAAAGAAAATTACCTCCTCCAATCTTTGGCCTCGAGGCCCTTAACAAATTCGATAAGTCTATTATAAATTTAATGAGAGCACAATGTAAATAATAAAAAATATCTGTTTGTTGTGCAAGTATGTCACGAACTCTCATAAGAGCTAATTTAGAAATCGTTCATCATATACGTGCCGAGTGTCCCTAATATCATACCATGTCATCATCATCATCCAAGCGCTTACCCGGTCGCGTACCAAGGGCCTCGCCCTTGAGCCCGAGTCCGCTTGCCTATTACAACGTCTCCACTTTGGCATATTTTATGTGTTAGAACCTTTTATATGTATATAGGTCCTACCAAAAATATTTGTCAGCACATATTGTATTCGTTATATTTCACGTTTACATAAAATATATTTCTGAGGAAAAAATATTTTGATGCTACTTTTCTGTGTGGCAACGACTACGGGTATTCTGAAAATAAATTACAGCACATTTTTCATCAAAAGAATAAATTGATTGACTTTTCTATTAAGTTATTCAAAGGTTAACAAGTTTTTAAATTAAAATTTCAACAAGAAAGGGAACTCCATTATCCATTGGAGAATATTTAAAATCCGCTTCATATTAGTTGACCCTCTCACTTGGAATTTCGCTTCAGTTGCTTAACTTCGAGAAATACGCATTTCACGTATGGAAAACTTCTTTATCTGCTACCTCAGAATAGGTAAGTAGTCCCTACTTAAGTGCCTCCAAATTCATATATGAATACGAGTAAGTAAGAAAGAGTTTCTTTTATCTTTTGTGCTATATCTGCAAATGAATATTCATTGAGATAAATGTGATGAGATATACGAGTCATTAAACTGTTTACTCGTGGATATACTCGTTTGAAATAAAACACAATGGTCGCGGTAGAAATTGAGATGCTAAGGATTTTTTTAGCTGACGGTGGCCTAACACATAAGACAGCCATTACTACCAAAATAAATGAGTCTAGAAACGTGCCAAGTTGATGATTATACCTAATTGATGTTAAAAAAGTAAAATTGGAGGGTACCACTGTAATTACTTTGAATGCCAGGTACATTCAACCTTATAATGTATTTCATAAAGGTATGGAATAAACACAAAATCAACTGGAACCAAAGGTGCGACATTACTTAACATAATCGCCAATCACTTCATGAAAATACAGTATACATCAGTCGAGCAACGGAGGGAATTAGAAAGTAACATTCGGAGAGGAGTTCGGTATTGTCAACCTTTTGCCCATTGCAATAGTTGGGGTGCTCAATCGGTGGGCGTATGGTGCGTTATCTTTCTTTCCGTTAGTATATCGGGTGAGAATTTTAATTATTATAAATTTGGCACCAGACTTGGCATTAAAAACAATGTTTCAAAGTATAGTTACCACCAAGAATTGATATTACAACATGCATGTTAGATTATTGTCGCCATGTCTCTTGACTACCTACTGTCTGAGGGCCAATTCTAGTAATAAAATTTTGTTCAAAATACCTTCTATCGTTGTGATCTAGTCTCTCGGTATTCTCATAAATTAACTGATACTTGAATGATATCGCGAATTGAGCGTAAATTGAACAAAGTGTTAAACTATGTGTCAACGTCCTAATATGTTGCAAATTGGAAGTTAGTGACATTGAGAGTAGGAGATTACCAATTCTAAGGGCCGATTTTTCAATCGCCAGTTAAAAGATAACAAAACAATAAAATATAACACTTACAAATTAAAAACGACGGCTGTGGAAAGTAGATCAATGATGTTATGTACTTTACAATTTAGCCCTAGCCCTGTTAGAGTTTAACTATCAAGTAAATTTTAACTGACAATTGAAAAATCAACCCTAAGTCAATTTAAAATCTAATCGCATTTCGTTTAAAATATAGTATCGATCAAAATTAGAGAATCGGCCTTCAGATGTATCCATCTAAAGTCAATTTCGTTAATAAGTGCTCCAGATCCTTGCATTCCCGGAGAGCGATACACTGCCGGCCCCAGCTGTCATAAATTTAAATTAAAGTTAGGACCCCAGTTGAAGGTCGTCCTGAATATCCAAGCAGCAATAATATTATACAATGCCTTGTACCTTGTATTTTGAAATGAAATGAGATTAAATTTATATGTCGTTTCTGAATTGGCCATTCTGTTACCGCATGGCAATATTAGAGCCCTTTATTCCGATAAATTGAATTTACCTGAACAAATGGTGTAAAAGTTAAAGTGATCGCCTTGCCATCGGTACTTCGCCTGGTGTAGTGTGTTCGATTCCTACACGAGACAACACATTAATTTGTTTCCGAGTTTGAGCACTCATTGTGCCTGTTAGTTGAATGTTTGTAAAGTGCCCCTCCATGCAGGATTCATTCCTAGTGCAGTTATTACTACGGTGTGTATTAAAAACAAAACAATATGAATACCAATCAACTTATGTGTGTTGATGGTCAGTCTTTGACCTTTACCACTGCTACGCTGTGCAATTATAATAACTTGAATAAAATAAAATAGAAATCTATGTTAAAAATATGCCCATTTGTTTGTCCATGGCCTATATCCAGTATTGGACTACGTACACTGAATAAAGATCATGATGATGATTTGTCCATGCACTGAAAATATCTGCGAGTAAAAAACAAGCCAGCAAATTGTGCGCAGTAATTGTACAAAGAAGAATACACCTTACATATACTTATAAATTTGTGAGGTACTCGAGTAACTCGCACGATCGACCTATAATACAATATATCAGTGTAGAAAGTTTTATGAATAAAATCGAGGCGCGTTGATATCAAAGGACTTGGATAAAACTTGTTTCATAAGCTACACACAAAATATGTCAAACATGTATCTGAAATATCTAAATCTATTGATAAATCGGATATTGAATTTAGCGGTATATCTGAATCATTTCTTTTATGGGTTTGTTGTGAGCTTCTTTGTGTTCATCCCAACTTCTTCAAACAAATAGGTCATATCTCAAAAAGCGTAAATCTCTTTCCACATCTAAGTCAGCTCCAGTAATTAGTGAGTAGCGACTAACAGCTTGCTTTAATATTCGATCTATGCTTGGCTTTAGCTATAGAGGTACATATGACATGACAAAAGCTTCATACAAAATATGTCAAATATGTATTTCTATTTACCGTATACATGGATAGATCGAATATCAAAACGTAGGCAAACAATTTTTATCTATTTTCACTTTTTATAAGCGACAAAAATTTAAAAATTGTTAGTGTGATTTGGTCTCCAAGATTTCAGTAGATAGTTGAGTCTTCTCTGATTTTTGAGTGATTTCCTGGCCAAGCATTCACTGTGGATGGCACATATTTTTAAACTTGCGATCGAGTATAATCGACACTTCTGCTGAAAGTTTGGGGTCGCTACTACAGATTCAGATTCAGAAGACCCACCAAACATGTTAAACAGTTGGCACTATGTGTAACTTTAGGTCGTGTAACGTTTCGAGTGATGTGATGCTTGACAGAAGCTTCGATGCCAGGCCGATTGCAATGTAGTTTCGGTTGGTGTGTCAAAGGGCACTTGAAAACCACTGGGGGCGTATTCAACCGAACCCTCTGCAGGTTGCGCAGCTATGCGATGTCACGACACTCAAAGAAGTAAAAAATGTACTTACGTACATAACAGCGAATTAAATGACGTATTCCAGGAAATCAACCGTTTCAATTAGTAGGTAGCCAAAAACGACCAACGCGGTCAGATTGGATCAGATCTACTTTAGCTGAGGAAAGGCAATTAGTAAAGAACATTAAGCTTAATTAATTATGGACAAAGTTTGTTCCATTAATATATACGAAAATAAACTTACGTTACTAAAGGCATATGCTTAAGTACTTTACGCCAGTTTTTGTCCGTGGCTCCTCCTACGTGGGCGATGGGAGAAAGGGTAGCTAAATCTTCTTAAATATAAGCTACATTAAGGTAAATTTTCTAAAATACCTGTTTAATGGTTGTTGCGTGAAGACACAGTTTCCACTTAGACGGAATTTTATCGGCAAAAGATTAAGGAAATAAATTTAAGGTACTGTAGTTCAAAATAAGAGGAAAGAAAATTTATTAAGCATGAAATCAAAGAAAAGGAAAGTCTGTTTATTATTATTTTGTCTCAGTCATCAGTTCACGTGATTTTAAACTAAACAAGAGTGGGAGACCTATGAGTAAAGTTTTTGATCAATCACAGAACCGTGACCGATGCTGTATTAGCTGGAGGTAGCTATAGAATGTGTAATGACTAGTCCCCGTCAGTGTGGCTACTAACACAGTGATCCAATGAGGAGCTAAGGTGCAGATAATTCACTTCCTACTACCTAAAAGACATCCGGGTTTTTTTTTATATTATTCCCGCACTGGAAATAAATATTGCGTGACGTAGATCTTTACAAACATTACAAGATCAGCCAGACTCGAAACAACAATTTTATAGCCCGCACTATTTTAAGGTTTTTACCCGACTGCGCGACGCAAAGGAGGGTAATGTGTTTATCAGTCTATGTATGTATGTATGTTTGTTTCTATGTGGCGTTCTAGAGACCAAATGCGTAGGGCGATTTTAATGATTCTTACGTCAATCGATTCGTCTTAACCTTGCGAGTGTCACTAAAAACATGACAGTAATCAAAATTCACTACAGCGAAAACCAGACGCCATATTGTCAAAATGAAAAAAAAAATGTCGATGAACTATGTCATGTGGGGTGTCGTTGAATAGGTATTTTAAAATCATATTTAGGTTTCTTTTATCATTTTTCATTTTAAATAATAGTTTAGGATATATAACGATTTAAAGTTGTTTAACAAAACAATCATTCTCGCTAATGTTGTTACTTATTGATTTAAGTTTTTACTTCAAGTATAAACGATAAACAAACAAAAAAGTGAATAACTAAAAAATATAAAATAAAAGAAAACATTAAAAAAAAAAACAAAAACCCGACTGCCGAAAAAATAATTTAAAAAACACGTGAAAAATATAACTTAAATTAAAACTAAAAAGAAAGAAACAAGGCCAGTAGTTTAGAATTCTAATGTAGAAAAGAACGACTCACAGTCGGGGCCCCTTAGGAACATTTGATTGGTAAAATTTGAATGGGCCCCGACTGTGAGTCGTTCTTTTCTACATTAGAATTCTAAACTACTGGCCTTGTTTCTTTCTTTTTAGTTTTTATTTGCGTTCTCTATTTGGTTTACGCTGTCTTGTCTTGTCGTAAACTTTTGTGTAGTCAAACTATTATAGTGAATATAATATGTGAGTCTTCTATCCTTGTTTCCTTTTCTTTTAAAGATAATTCCTCCTTTATTTTGTGTCCTGGAATAATTTACATCTATACAACTCACGATCAGTGTAGTCTTGTATGAGTATCGGACACGCTACGCTGGGCTCAATGTGAAGCGGTGAGGCGACCGCCTAAACCACTAAGCCATACCTGCAGTGAATATTTACTGGTGAATTTCATCACAAAGATGCAGACACTAAGATCGGAAACTGTCTTTTGACTGTGAAAGATCTATCTACCACGTGGGACCTCACGTGACTGCCGAGACAGTTACATTCCATAAAAGTATTTATCTCGAGATGAAATGTCAAAGCTAATTTATCACTGCTACATAATCTTAACCACAATTCATACGATTGACGTAATTTTAGGTTGAAGGTTATGGTTTTAACCTTAAATTTAATAATGTTAACCATTGCTTAATCTTCAAACATTAAGTGTAATTATAACTTTGTGAAAGTTAAGCTGTAATAGGACACCTCAATTAATGTTACCGTTACTTGATACTCTTGTATTTGAACTGTCAACTAACTTAATAATTAAATGAATACTAAACTTAAAATCAATGACCGTCAAACTTTTAATTTGTAGCCAATTGAAGAAAGGTTAAGCGCCTGATAAGAGTATCTATAGCAGCAGTGACAATCGAAATAGTCCTAGTAAAAAAAAAGATAAGTACTCTATGGTTAAACATACACATAACTTCAAAGCCAGAGATGTGTGCCCGGGGTACCTTATATCGGTACCCCGGAGACCCCGAGACCATCGTCTTAGCAGTTCGTTACGTACACCACTGAGCTTTCGCCACTGTTAGTTTAAATAAGGTAATTATCTAGTTACAGACTTAGTACCTAATACGCGTATATTAATTGACGATATTATTACTTGTCGTAAATTATTAACTATAATAGCTATTAGATACATCATGTCCTTAATAGATTAAGAAACATATTACACCTTAGAAATTAATTTCCAAGTAACATTATTTAATTAAATATGTTCATTTTATCAAAACTAACACTTATACTTTTGTGTCAAACCACGGAGGGGTAGACGGACGGATGGACATGGCAAATGTGTAAGGTTTCCTTGAAGAACACTATGGAACCCTAAAAATCTAACTATCTATCTTACGGCAAATAAGCGGTGATCGATAAACCAATAGACTTTAAAGGAACTTGGTATTATTGCTTTTAATTTTATATGTCATATGTCCTTTTTTCAGGTACTGCATCATACTACATTAGCTGTATCCGTATATAGTAAGTATATCTTAGATAGGA
Organism: Euclidia mi; assembly: GCA_944739405.2. Lineage (NCBI taxonomy): Eukaryota > Metazoa > Arthropoda > Insecta > Lepidoptera > Erebidae > Euclidia > Euclidia mi. The sequence goes on along the minus strand of OX123190.2, from coordinate 7,109,772 downwards.
ATATGTGTATACTGTAAAACATTGACATATAGTAAATATATATCGATGAGTGTACAGGAGTTCATGTAGACATTTGACAGTGATTATGAGTTGTTTTTTGTAACACTCGGGTACAACAAGAGGCGAAAAAAAATGTGGATCACAAAAAGTTGTCTCGTGTGAGCATCAAACCCGTTGTTTCGAATCTTCTAAGAGTTGATTTAAACCTAATACGGAAGTTGTCTTTCCTAAGAAAAATAATCTTGTTTTAGTTTAGCGTACACAACCGAATCGCCAGAATAGTTGTGGGAATCAAACTTACTCAACTTGCCACTGCGTGAATTACTAACAGAAACTTCAACTACGTTAAAACATATCAAGTGACACACAAACCGCAGTGTGGTGAAACACAAACATTAGCTCAGAGGATAATTAAGGAAATTAAGTGAACGTGCCTTTTGTTAGTTTGTTAATGAAGCGTTTTATCAACGTAAGACCTCGTTTCTACACATAAACACAGATGTGCTAGGTAAGATGGCCGGTGTGTGAGAATATCATTTTACAATTTATTTTATTCGATCTTTACATCATTATAAATCAAATTATATTTTAAAGTCCTCCGTAATTCAGGATTTATTCCATATTTGTATTAAAAAAAGATGAAGTTTGCGTTTCGATAAAATTATTTAATTAAAGTTGAAGTAGCAAAGGAATATGATTAAGTTTAGTACTTAATCGCTCAGTCATACATCTAAAATTTAGACCTCCTGTTTTCATCGTTCTAAAATAGCAATACTCCGTATCAAATATGAAATATCTGTTTAAACGTTTGACAAATAACGAAGGAAAATGAAGCTTGTCGTTTTGAATTAAAAATAAATAATAATTCAGCGACCGGGCACTGCGGCAGTATGATTATAAATTTTAGCTTTTTAAGCAAAACTGGTAGGTAATTATATAAATAAAAAGGCAGCTTCGTTAATCTATTTCATTTAACTTTTTTATTTAAACCATTTTAAAGACGGATTGACGCGTAAGCATGAAAAATGAAGAAGCCTTTGTAGGCTTTGACCTAAATAGCGGAAACCTTTGGGGCAATTAGTATTTATATTACTCATCACACCATGAGTTTGCTTTCGAGACATTATGAGTAACAGTCTGTTCGTTTCTCCACTAAGCTATCGCTGTCATTCTATTTAATAAGAAGGCCAATTCCCGTAATATCATTTGTTCACAATTCAGTTTCGGTGTAGTCCGTGTTTTAAATGGTATTCTGGTAAATTTACTGAAACTTGAAAGATGACGAAAATTGAAAAAAGTATCAAACTACATATGTTTCAACGTGAAACTATATGTCAAATTAAATTATGATAACATTCATCATCATCTGCATCATCATCCTTAGCCTTTAAAAGTCTACTGGTGGACTAGGTCTTTCCTTTGAAAGGAGGAATTGGCCTACTATACCACGCTGGCCAAACGGGTTGGTATAGGGACAAGTTTTCCTTCTCTTACAGTGCTGTTTTCTGCATAATATGCTCTCTCTGTCGGCACTTATAACACCCATGGGATGATATGGGGTGGTGACATCCCGTATTCTTAATCCGTCACCATACGGAAAATTATTGATAACGTTCATTGTAGCAGAATAACAATAATTGGTAGTCAATTCAAAATCAAATCGCAGCTCATTGAAAATACACTGTCGGTGTCTGTCCGACTACGAGAATCGGCCTTCAGCTGATAAATATGCTTATTATACACGGCGCTAGTTTTCCCCCGAGTACAGTAGTGTGCCGGCAATAACATGCGGTCAGCTAAGGATTAACCAACCGCGTTGTGCCTGCAGCTTGTTGCGAGCTATGTAATCTGCTTAACAACTTCTGATTTAAATATACAGCCTGTTGTAACTATTATAAAGGGAAATTAAACCACATTTTCATTTTCAGTTCACGTTTTGTTTTGTCTTGTGGGTATGTTAGGTATGTGTATTTGTAGAATTACAATCTTCTATTACATACACAAAACACTATGTAGCCCCAAACTAAGCAGAGCTTGTAGTATGGATGCTAGATAATGGAGAAACATTACACATATATGTTTTTCTTTTGTAAATACGTACATATTATACATAGAAACACCCAGACCAAGACAAACACCCATGTTCACGCACACAAATGTTTGATTCAGCTGGCAGCGAAACAAGAGTGGAATATTGTTTATTTAATTTCTATTTATGTTAAAATATTTGAGCAAATCTGCTTAATTTGCTGGTATCGTTAAAAATTTATTTGAAGTTTGTGTTACGTATCTGCTTTAAGATGTCGCTGTCAAACATATTTTATGACTAAAATAATTCAATTATAAATAATGTAGGTATTTATTTATTTATAGACTCACGCTTGTATCCCCGAAGGGGTAGGCGGAGGTATAGTATTACACCCATATTTCGCCATGAATATTCAGGTCCCATGTAATGGGGAGCGAGCCTATTGCCGTTACCGGGCACATCACCAGACTCCGTGCTGCTACTGAGCATTCGGAAAAAACTCAATAACACTTTTGACTGACCCGGGAATCGAATCCAGGACCACCAATCAGCAGCCGCATACGCTATCCACTGGACCACGCAGGCAGTCATAATGTATGACATTTTTTTGTAACATTATCGAGTTTAACTCGTTTTCTATGAAATGATGTATTGTCTATGATTATTTTATATAGTCTCTTAGAGCTGTGTCCAAAGGCCCAGCTCCCCTCGCCCTAATATAAACGTGCAATTGTGTCCATGACACGGCTTGCACACACACTACCACAGAACATTGGTTCGTGCACACTACACACAGCAAACCGACGGGAAAACTGTTAACTAATGTGGTTTTTATAGAATGTCGTAAAATCAATGACATTTTAAATACATAATTTAAATCTCCACTAGACTAAAGACTTAAATAAAAAATATTTGCTAATATAAATTGCTCGCACAAAAAACATACCTAGACAGTTTTCCATAAAGGTATGTAAGTTTTGACGACACATTGATAACATAACATAACTTCACGTCTTTTATCCCCGAAAGTGTAGGCAGAGGTGTATGACACACCCACACTTCGCCAGATGTAATTATCACACATAGATTTTCACTTAATCCAAAATATAAGAAACAAATATACTTTTGGTGCAAAAAATAGGACAAGTTGAAAACTTGGATATCAAAAAGAAGAATAAAATAACTTAGAACACAAAGACAATAAAGTCATAACAAAGCTGTTAAAATAAATCCTTGAAAACATCGTATAACTCTTGAAAACGAAACGAGTATTTGTAAATCTAATGAAATGTATTCTTGAAGCATAACTAGCTCACAATAAAAATGTGTTATTTGATAAGAAAAATAGAAATCTCAACATCTAGACAACAAACAAGAAATTGTGAAGATCTGTTCTTTTTTTTTAAAGACAACTCCCGACCAGAAATAAATCCTGTGTCCCGGGGGACTTTACAAACATACAACCAACGGACACGATGAACACACAGACTCGAAACAACAATTTATGGATCACACAAAGTGTTGTCTCGTGTGGGAATCGAAACCACAACACTTGGCGAAGTGTCAAGCGGCGAGGCGGCCGCTTAAACCACTACGCCAACCGTGCACTCGTGTTCAAACAATTGCAGCAAATTGCGATGTACAGAGCACTCCGTAAACATCGTTATAGAATTTAGTTCTCTTGTCTATCATAAACCCCTGCAGTACACTACAAGTTCAGTCAAATATAATTATGTTTTATCTGTATACATTTGGTTCATTCGTAACCAATACGCAGTCATAACAACGACCTAATGGCATTAGAAGTCAATATAATTATGTAAGTTTATTTAGCGCGACTTATTCGCTAAAGTCCAAAATCGTGTATTGAGTTATTTGATTAAATAGCGCTGGAAAAGCGTAAATGCTGTTTGTAGTCCGAACTTTTAAGACTGTAAAAGTTCCTAATGGAAGGAAAGAGGAACCCACCACCACGCACCCTCGGATTGACCACCCCAAATATTGCAATATAAAAAGGTTGACAATACCGAACTCCTCTAAAAGGATAAGGGGTATAGGAATGGTATGAGTTCCAGGAAGATACCGCCTTATACCGCTGTATGCGCCGACTATGGTTCGACAAGTGTTTTGCCTCTGCACGAGGCATCCTCAGGAGCGATGAGCAACGATTTGGTGGGTTCCTCTTTCCTTCCATTAGGTTACAATGGAGTTCCGCCAAGTAACACGTAATTCAATCAACGATGTAAAAGTTCCATAAAATTACGTCACTCATATCTTTAAGGATGTAAGAAGAATATATAAAGCAGTAGCGTGTTGTCCCCGACACGTTTGTAATGCGATATTAGCGCGTTAGCTCACATGATACCGTCGCCGCGTGTAGCGACACAAGGACGTTCACACATGATCACATTCACTCAAACAACAAGAAGATATCATAAACGCCGTCAGTTCTTTCTTCACCAACTTCGTATGATCAACAGCCGCGCTCATGGGATCAATCTACTTTTACACCGAGTTAAACGTGCTTATTAACAAAACAAACCTTATACTTTTATAAAATAAAGCCTAATTTTCTTTGCTAATTGGATTAACACGGATTAAGGTTGCTCTTTTCTGTAGGCGTTCAACCTTTCCTTTGGTTACTAAACCAACAGTATAATTGCTAATTATCTTGTCTGTCGATAGTAAACTACGAAATTGGCTGTGCATATGTTGACTTTATACCCAATGAAGGCTTCTTTCATGTTCACGAAAAGGTTAATAACCAACGAAATAACACTAGTAAATTCGAAAACATCAGACCTCTTACTTTACTGTTGTATTGCCGTGAAAATCTCTACAAAGTAGTGTTTTACGGCTTAGAGATTTTTACAGGACATTGTGGTTTTATAGAATAAATAGGGAGTGGACCAAGAAAAATACATAAGATGTAATTTTTCATAGTGAAAGACTGTGTATGGACTAGAGGTTTTGTTATGTTTGGACCTCTTACGGTCATTTGACCACGAACTAGACCTAGTTATAATGATCGTAATAAAGAATTCTAAAATATTTCTTAATACATAATTATGTCATCATCATCATCATCATCATCAGCCCTTTATACCGTCCCACTGCTGGGTACGGGCCTCTTCTCACTATGAGAAGGGTAAGGCCATAGTCCACCTCTCTGGCCAAGTGCGGGTTGGCAGACGTCACATGTCTTTCGAGAACATTATGGAGAACTCTCAGACATGCAGGTTTCCTCACGATGTTTTCCTTCACCGATAAGCAAGCGATAATTAACAATTTAATACACACTTAACTTCTAAAAGTCATTGGTGCGGGCCGTGGATTGGAACCCGAGACCCTCTGCGTAGCAGTCTGTCGGTCTCTCCACTCGGCTATCGCTGCTCATAATTATGTATATAAAATTATTTAAGATAAAATTACATCCCGACACATAACGAAAAACAGTAGTTCGTTATGCATCGGAATGTCATTTATCTTTATTTAATGCGTACTATTGAAATAAGATATCACAGATCCTAATTACAATTACGTAGTTAAAAGTTATCTGTGACATTGGAACTCGAGATAAAAACTTTAGGGAACGTGACTGTCTCGTCGGTCCCGTGGCTTACGATTGTACCAACCTTGGTTTATTCGGTACGATAATTGAATTTTTATGTCTGGTAATTCTAAGCCATCCTCGTAGCGTTATCCCAGTTGCAACTCGGGGTCCGCTTACAAGTCTCATTTGCGAGTGAATATTAGCTTTTCCGCAGAGCGACTGACTGTCTGAACTCCACGATCCAAAAAGTAAATCGCCGCTTTTATTTCTATAAAAGTTTCAAACGATAGCAATGCTAATGAAATATAAAGCTTCTTAGCCCACGCAAAGAAAAGGGAATCCGATTTCGGCAAATTTACAAGCTTTTATTTACTCAAGACCTTTAATATAAAATGGGGGTGTCTTTCCTTTTGCTTTGCACCATGTTATTGATTAGACGTTCAAATTTGTCAAACATGTGTCCTGTTTAGGGTACCGTGGTCAAAAGTGGCAAAAAGCTGAACCCTTATTAATTTGCAATGCCTGTCTTACTAATTTGCAATGTATCCGTATGTCACGGCCACTTTAATTGTACTAAACTATCCAAATATAAAAAAATGCTGACTATTGTAACTGTCTAAAATAAAACAATATTATTCAGGAGGTCTATAGGGATAAGCAAGATGTACATAGGAATAAATACTTCGGTATTTGCCAACGTTCCGACCAACATTTAATATTTTAGATATTTTATCTAAATAGAGACTAGAAGTAACTATCCCCTAAAAACAATACTTGTCAAAAATACCAAGTCTCGCGACCTTAAAAAGTTGTGAGATCCATGTAATACCAAGTCGGTTAATTAAAAATCTTAAATGTTTTGACGTGACAACGTCTTATAAATTGGTTTGCCGGGTGACACTTCAAGAAACTGCGTTACGCTCCGCTCACGTTATGCGCTCACAATGAGAGCGAGTGAGAGGCACGCGTCCCGCCTAAGAGCGAGAGAGACAGACATAAAAAGTGAAAGGCACGCGTCTTTCATCCTTCTTCCTACTATACGAATGAATATTCACATTAAAATTATTTTACCACTCAAAGTCGTTGTCACGTAAAACTTTCGCCCGTATACCGACTTTACAGGCAACCAATTTTTTAAATAAATATATTGACTTGGCAATCGCATAAAACAATCTTATTTATATAATATATGTATTACTTATGAGATATATCGTGTTTTTATGCGATCTCATTTCTTTTTGTAGATGGTCTTACTTTTGTCTTTTCCGGCACCTTCTACTTCTTGTACACCAACAACGAATTTGCTTAATTAATGCTGTAACTGCAAATATTATTTTGTAATCCTTTATATTCATATAGGATTACAAAGTTATTTATGCAGTTGATGTATCTCGAAAACTGGACCGAAATTGAAATATATTTTAGTTTTTCCTTGGTTCATACACTAAACACTAATTGTTTCCTAAATTTGAACCTTCTATGTTTGCTAGAAGTGCCTTAGACTTTTGATGATCGGTCAGTGAGTGACAAAATTAAGAATTTTGACTAGTTATATTTCTTAAATTACTGGTTCAAATTGAATGAAATTTGAAATACACCATCTTTATACAATGCCTGCATGGTTACGGTCAGTGAGTGACAAAATTAAGAATTTTGACTAGTTATATTTCTTAAATTACTGGTTCAAATTGAATGAAATTTGAAATACACCATCTTTATACAATGCCTGCATGGTTACGTAACAATCAGGCTTCTAGTTTTATCCACAACGAAGTTATATGGGGTCGAAAATGGCCTGAATGCTTCGAGAAAAGGATGGTACGGCCGTGGCGCTATTTGCTCGACTTGGTGGAGGCACTGCCGTGCCCCCAGATATCCTTTTTACTTCTGAACTTGCAATCATTTAAGCAGTTTCCATCCTATGGTAACCCGTATATCAATTTTCTATTCGTTAAACGGGTATTTTCTAAGGAAAATTAGCTGGAGGGTTATTTTAAGTGAGTGGGTCGAATATTAAAAGGCAGAATTGAAATAATAATTTACCAAAGAAGTACACCACCAAATACTCTTATTATTGGTTAAGGAATTATTTATTACTGGTTAAGACTATCCAAAGCTAATCGATGCATTTATTCCTTAGAGAGATGATGATTATTATAAGATGTTTCAAATATCGACATTGCGAAACTAGATCACTATAGTGAAATGAAGAAAAATTACAGTAAATTTCAACAATCTAAAGAGCTTGTCGCTATCTTTACTGTTATTAAATATCTGATGAGTTTGATTATTTGGTTAAACCGTTAATCTCGGGTATTACTGGACTATTTAAAAAATATCTTGCTTGTTTAATCCATTTATTTAGGAAGGCTATATGCTTCACTAATCACGCTAGGAGCCACGGGCGCGGAGCAGTACCCTAAAATACCCCCCCGAGGGATCTCCACCTTGTCGTGGTGGGGGGGCTCAGTAACCGTGGATTGGTCACCCGCGGTGAAGCTAAGAGGGATCCAGGAGCGGACGCTCCGCGTGGGCTTGGAGGGGCCTGCGCAGGATGCGTCCAACGGTGCGGGTGCGGAGGACAGTTCTGTCTGTCCCTCGCAGTCGGGTGCGGTCGCGGGAGGAGAGGCGTGTCGGTGTTGCGTTGCCGCGCGCCCTATCTCCCGCGACCAAATGGGGGCGCACCATTCGATGCGTCGCGGTGGGGCCGCAGAGGAAGAGGAGATGCGGTGTTGCGTTGCCGTCCTCCCTATCCTCTGCGGCCGCTGGGCGTTTTGGCGGCGGAGTCCAACACCTTAATCCGTCGCCAAGGGGGTTTTGTTCGGGGCCCGCCTGACCATCTGGCGGGCCAATACCCGTCGGAGGGTGGCGACGAGTGCTTTGGTGATGCCCCACCCTCCGACACACGGGTACATGGCGGAAGTCGAGGTGGTTTTTAGTGGAAACACCACATACTCCGGCTCTTATTTCCCCCAAGAGTCGGAGATCCGAAGGGATTTTCCACCTCGAAAAACAAAAAAAAAAAAAAAAAAAAAGTACCCTAAAATAACGTGGGTGTAATCGCTGGCAAAATTTGTAATAAATTTATATGTATAATATGCATGTATTTACAAAAAAAGTATTAAGGTATGTTTATCCATTATCTAGAACCCATAATACAGGCTTTGCTTAGCTTGGGACTAGATGGTGATGTGTGTATGTGGTATAATATTATTATTATTATTCACTTCATTTATTATTCTTCACTAGGCACACTTTTATATTATTAAAGTACAATTAGAAAAAATACATTTAAAAATATAAAAGGGACCACGGAGACCCACAAGTGTCGGGTACAGGGACCAAGCCACCGGTGGTTAGGGCCTCAGAGACAGGAACTTCCTCACGATGCGCGCCGTGTCGAGAAGCTATTATTATTATTATTTAGGCCATATGCTTCCACATAGATGAGGGAACGTCACCATCTGCTTCTGATAAGTAGTTGAAAAAGAATAAGACTAAAAGGAAAATCCATACTTTGATCGTGCCCGGTACACTACAGTTCAACAGTACTTGAGAAGTTGTACATAATATATGATCAATCTCGTGCGCGAATGTGCGCGAACGTTTTCTTTTTTAATTATTTATTAAGCTTAAACAAACAAAGCTGATACAGGTGGACTGAATGCCTTAGTTTCTCCTTGTCTACCTGAGAGTGATGTAGAGAATAAATGTATTGTAAAATTAAGTGGCGAAGGACTTAATAGGTATTTAGTTTAATAAATAGGTAATATTTTTCACTATCATACGACGCCCGACGTTCAGTTACTTTACATTATGGCCGAGGAAAGTCTGCGGTGTATATAGTAACTAAAATTCCCAACATATAAATTGGAATAATATCAGAAAATTATAGCTTGATATCAATATCCATCATTTAGAAAAGTACTGAAAATGTCATTGCTTCTTTAACTCCGAGTTTTGTATTTTTTGTCTTTTGTATATAATTTTAAACACGTACCCAATCAGCAACTACTGCCAGCTATTCTATGACGTAAACGCTTCTTATAATATAAGCTTCGTCCGCAGCTTCGCCCGAGTGTGACTTTTCCTTTCTTAGTGCTCCCGTACACTCCCCAAAGAACATGTTTTTAGATTCTTGTGCCTGTGTTTCGACTGTGAGTTGTCAGTCAGCCACTCAGTAACGAAAGCATATTATATAATTATATTGATAGACCAGTTTATATTTAACTTGACACATCTATACTTCTGTCGTATTATCGAATAACTTCGACAAATAATCCAAGATTCGAATCCGTAACTTTTGATTTCCCGACAAGAAATACTTTCAAATGTTGGAAGTTATTCCGCTTTGAAACCAGAAAAGGCGCATTCTCTGGGCATAAATTGATTAGAATGAAATACTTTGGCAGTCAAGACGTAGATATAAATGCGAATAAGAATTTGTTTCAGAAGCTTTCTTTCGTTTATTTTTTTTCTAAAGAGACGTTCTAGAATGAGTTTCAGCATCGCTAGTTGCCGATAGTAAAAATATTGTGGTATTTATTCAAATACCACAATATAATACCAATGGCTGAACTTGTATATATTTACTTTAAGTGTCACCAAAAATGTAACCCATATTTGCAAAATAAAATATCTTTATCTTTATCTTTATCTTTATCTTTATCTTTATCTTTATCTTTATCTTTATCTTTATCTTTATCTTTATCTTTATCTTTATCTTTATCTTTATCTTTATCTTTATCTTTATCTTTATCTTTATCTTTATCTTTATCTTTATCTTTATCTTTATCTTTATCTTTATCTTTATCTTTATCTTTATCTTTATCTTTATCTTTATCTTTATCTTTATCTTTATCTTTATCTTTATCTTTATCTTTATCTTTATCTTTATCTTTATCTTTATCTTTATCTTTATCTTTATCTTTATCTTTATCTTTATCTTTATCTTTATCTTTATCTTTATCTTTATCTTTATCTTTATCTTTATCTTTATCTTTATCTTTATCTTTATCTTTATCTTTATCTTTATCTTTATCTTTATCTTTATCTTTATCTTTATCTTTATCTTTATCTTTATCTTTATCTTTATCTTTATCTTTATCTTTATCTTTATCTTTATCTTTATCTTTATCTTTATCTTTATCTTTATCTTTATCTTTATCTTTATCTTTATCTTTATCTTTATCTTTATCTTTATCTTTATCTTTATCTTTATCTTTATCTTTATCTTTATCTTTATCTTTATCTTTATCTTTATCTTTATCTTTATCTTTATCTTTATCTTTATCTTTATCTTTATCTTTATCTTTATCTTTATCTTTATCTTTATCTTTATCTTTATCTTTATCTTTATCTTTATCTTTATCTTTATCTTTATCTTTATCTTTATCTTTATCTTTATCTTTATCTTTATCTTTATCTTTATCTTTATCTTTATCTTTATCTTTATCTTTAATAATAATAAAAATTATAAGACTCATGTATAGCGATAGCCCAATGATCTACGTAACGAACGGTGGAGACGATGGTCTCGGTTTCGATCCCCAGGTACCCCTGGGCAAACATCTCTGACTTTTCAAACTTATGTGTGTATTAAAATGTTAACTATCGCGCGCTTAATAATGCGCACTGTAGATGGCAATAGGCGCGCCCCCTATTAAATTGGGACGATAACATAACTGGCGAAGTGTGGGTGTGTAATACACCTCTTACTACCACTTGGGGGATAAAGTCGTGAAGTTATGTTATGGACCCATGTCTCCTTGTAAGCCTCCCAAAATGCCGGTTATTTTTCTAACATTAATCATTAGAAGATTAGCCGCGTAAAACAGAAATTCAAATTACTTTCATTTTTATTTTTAGGCTGCCTACCATGCCAAGCCATAACACCCATTTATCTACAAACAATAGTAATATAAATCAAAATGTCGTTTATAGGTTATTCGGCATCGGTAATATAAAACACACGCTGTCTGTCGTTTATCAAGATTAAGTTCAATTTGTATGATTTACTTGCTTCGGTAGCACATATACCAAAATTGTAGAAAATAATATCATAACAAAAACAATATTATTTTAGAGTGTAGGAAAAGGTACAGCTAATAGAATAAACGGCCTTTATGCTTTGTACTTATGCCAAAAGCAATCAAGTAAACACACATAAAATTTAAACAGATTATTCTCAAAGGGTTTGGTAATAAAGGAGCGATATTACAAACGAAACTCAACCCGCACAAATTTCAGTACAAAAATAACTTTGATATGAAATTCTTTATATATTGTAGGATAAAAGGCTTGATGAAAATTCTGGTTGATTCGTAATCAATAACAGACATTTCGCGTCCACAACAATCTTCCAATTTCGGTCAAAGGCTTTTCATTTGAATGCTTCAATAACTTTTTGATGCTTAAGTTAGAGATTAGCGATCTGCTCGTGTTTATCTCAATAAACACAAAATATAAGTCAGTTACTAAAGAAAATGGTATAAAAATGCTAAGAATCAGAGGATAAATATTTTAAAAGACAACAAAGCATTGAACATTCTCTTATAAAGTTGCGGTGGCCTACGTGTGGTTTCAAAATATTTAGTATTTGATTTAATTATAATTATACAGAATATAAAAAATAACAGTTAGCAAAGTATTGTCTTCGTGAAATCATTTGCTTATATCAAGCAACGTTATTACAATACTGTACTACCGTAAGTCTCATCAAATTGTCACTGCTAACAATCGAACGTGTTTTACTGAGCAGCGATAGTTTATAATAATATACTGCCACGTTTGTGATTCGGGTTAGACACTACGGCGCGCACCACTGACCTTTCGAAGCTATGTGCGTATTAAATAGTTAAATGTCCCTTGTCTCGTTCTGCTGAGAGCACGTCAAGCCTTCGTTTCCGCCAATTATGAAGATTTGGCATGAATAATCAGTATCATAAAATATTATTCTGTACATACATATCTTCATCATCATGCGTCACTCTAAGACAAGAGCACTGGATGCAACTGGGATAGCGCTAGGAAGGTGTTTTGTCTCATCATTTCGTCGCGTCTTAGGTCTCCCTCACATTGGTCATGTTTCTCGCCCAGGAAGAAGGAATGCCACGCCCAATGTGAGGTCGGCCTTATTCGTCGACGCATGTAGTAGTAAATAATGTTAAAATGGGATGCTTTGACTTTATATATTCGAACACAAACTAAAGTCTTTCAAATCATCATTTTTATTTATGATGCAAAGTTTTACTCCAGATTCAATAACATACGTTTGAGGACCACTTAATCATATTTGGATGTAAACAACTGAAAACACTGGCAAGAATTTGTCAACAAAAATACAAGTGACCTTTCAGAAAGTTGACCTTTCTCATTTTTTATTCAAACGTCGTTTTCTTCAGGCTTTGAGTTGGACTGAAATGAGCAAGGTAGATGAGCGGTGTGTAAGAAAACTCTAGGATTATGTTTATCTTGAGGATAGCAATAACATTTAGTACCTACACGGTTCACACCTCTAAATTGGATAAGGTTTTGTCGAAAGCGTTGGTGTGAAAATATAAGCTAGTTTTATGTTAACTCTTCTTAAAATAAGCAATTTGTATGACTTTTACATTCTTAGATCAATATAATTATGTGTACCTACCTAATTAAATGAATATCGGACGACGCATTAGGGGTTCATCATACAATTTTATTAAAACGGGTCTTCGGTCGTGGTCGCGGCGTGTCTCTAAATGTCAGTAAAACAGAGGTATTTAAATTAATTAAACATCGTGAGTAAAACCTGTTTCAATAAAATTGTATGATGTATACAAATCGCGAAATTAAAAAATGGAACATGTGGGGTAATCCTGCCGCGAGGTGATCTAATGATTTTGTTATCGCTGCTATACACAGTGCCGGCGGCACGAGCCGCCGGATTTTGTCGCGCGGCTCGTGCCGCTGGCTTCTGGCGGGCGTCGGTGCCGCCGGCATCGGCCGCAGAAAGCCGCCGGCATCGGCCGCAGAAAGCCGCCGGGCATCATTCCAGTTTTATAGAACGTACCCTACGTTTAGAACGACCACACACAAGTAGCAAGGTGCAACCCGCGGCCGGCCGGCGGCCTACCCGCGCGCATGCCGGCGGCTCATTAGCGCGGCCAGGCCGGCGGCTTTGTATGCCGGCGGGCGCACGCGGCTCGGCCGGCGGCATGGCCGCCGGCACTGTGTGTAGCAGCCTTAAGGATCGCGAGGAGCGGTTGGATGCGGGCGGCTCAAGATCGGTCGGTATGGAGATCCTTGGGGGGGCTTTGTCCAGTAGCGAACGTCTCTATGCTAAGATGATGATGAAATAAATTAATTGTCGTATTGCGATATAACTTTCACAATATAACAGTTACTATTTTTTGTAATTGATCCGAGTAAAAAATATACACTATGCTGACTACTCAACTGATGACTCAACACACTTCACATATGCTACGGTACAATGCGCTTACCAAACCATCCTCCAACTTACAATTTTCCTACACACATTGTTTGCAAATGGTGAAAATCTGTAGATATTTTCTCAGACACTCTCTCCACATTACGAAGCCTACCTTCAGGTGAGACAGAGCAACTAGTGGTTGATACTCAGGTATACCTACGACAGCTAATTGTTATTAAAGTGGGCGAGAATACCGACCGAGATATCAATATCAACAGGGTTACGCAATCACTAGGAAAGGTCAATGAACTGAGTCGTGACGTCACTACGATAAGCCTATTCGATTAATCTCTGTCTCCTGTAAGATGTCCTTTTAGTTCCAGTTAGGTTTTTACTAACGATTTCTGGTTATATTACTTGTGCTCTATAAGCTCACACTCGAAACGAAGTCACTTAGTCAGACTTAGCAACCATTTTGCTAATTGTGTTCGTGCAATTAATTGTTAAAATTTTATTAGAAAGCCACCCAAAACTCTCAATCCCTATTTTTTTAATTAGCTATTTAGAACTACTGCTGATAGAACCATTGACATTGTGATGAACGGGAGCAGACAATGGCTCATTTTGCTATGTCGCATAATGTGATATTATAGCCTTCGTCGATAAATGGACTATCCAAGACAAAAATAATAATTCAAATCGAACCAGTAGTTCCTGAGATTAGCGCGTTTAAACAAGCAATCTCTTCAGCTTTATAATATTAGTATAAATTTACGTTCATCACATTGCAGATTGTAAAAGTAAAGTTTAACTTTTCTTTTTGCTTGTATTGTAAATAATCGCTCTGCTATCTAAATCTGAAAGAAACCCTAGTTAGTATGTAAAAAGGATCGTCCACGTTCAATGTCTGGGGATCTAGGTGAAACGTGAGACGCGTTACAATTTGTAACTAGTTTGTTTTGACGCTAAAGTATTTGCAATAAGGGAAATTGTATGAGAATCCGATTGGTCCCGGGGTGAGATTGGGCCATTATGTACGTCTAGTTTTTGCCCGCGGCTCCACCCCTGCAAGGGTCGGTTATCGCGACATAATATATCCTATATGCTATACATGTTATAAAATGAAGTCCCATTTTCAACCTCTTTTAGTTTATCGCTTATACATACATAAAACACAAAAAATATATAATCCGTACTGTAGTACGGATTTATGTACGGCTTTCACCGTTAGATAGACTCAATCCTGAGAAAAGTTTAGGTTTACTTCGCATGGGGGCGGGGCTACGGTTAAAGTCTACTATAATGTATATTAATGCAGAGTTTCTACAAAAATAGTTTGTGCATGAAAGAGTAAAAACTCAGTTATGTCATCTACTTATACTAGAAAATTACGCAAATACAAGTACATTCTCTATTTCCTCCCTCTCATAGTGTGGTTAGTATATCGGAACCTATAGTTGCTTATTTGTTCTATAGGGTAATTGTTAAACTTAACGTAAAAGCCACCTAGCACTGTTTTCTCGAGCTAGCTAAGCTTTTATGATCTGCAGTCGCTCTCACTTCTGGACCAAAGATGGCATAATATTACTTGTTATGCAAAAATAAAACCAATCTTATAATAAGCAAACAAAAAGTTTATCTGCATTTTTGTTCAAATTAATAAAAGTTATCTGAGCAACATAAGAGATTCCCATCTCAATATTATGGTGCTGATACATCTGAGCATTCACATGTAACAGAACAGCAATCATTCGCTGTTTTGACGAACTGAACAACGAACAGAGCCGAACATTTTCAAGAACTTTCTAACGAACTTTCAGGTCAGTAAAAACTTCTACTGTTAATTCGCTAGAATGCTCGCCAGAACCAATTAATACAGATTTACATAGAAGCGCAGTTCTTAAGGATTTCGTGTGCCGATTCCAAGTGGAGACTGTCTCCAGTTTAGTTCTTAGTTGGCGCGTTGGCGGCGCTGGCGTCGTTCTCCGTCTCTCTTGCTCTCGTGGTTAAGATACACAGGAGGAACGTTCGTATCTCTTGCTCTCGTAGAGACAGCTGTCACAGCGCGACTTCCACGCCGCCAAGCGGCAATTTGGGTCACAGAAACTTTGTCTTCAGAGCGCCCATAAGAAATGCGCCTCTATGTAAATATCTGAGCTCTTTGCCAGAACGTCCGTAAGAATGCTTGCTAAATACACTCGTTTGTTTTTCTGTTTAGTAACGTTCGCAATCATGCTCATTACAGGTGAAAGCTCAAATATATCAGCAGCATTAGAGAAACTCATTTAGATTTTATTTATATGTCTAGATGGATCTACTAACTAAAGATATGTATAAGCAATGTGGAAAATAATGAGAACTTTTTCTGGATTGCATTCAACTTTTAAATTGAATATAGTTGAAGAAAAACTTGAATGCAGCAGACAAGTGGCACAATCTGGTGTACTTATAAAACTTATTGAATATGGAATTACTTTCAACGTCTTCATTAATATCTGTTTATCCTAGGTTTATTATTTTTAAGTTGGTATCTTAATTGTTTTGTTGTGGTTGTGGTTTGCAAGAGATACGAATATTCGTCTGACAAGCAGAACTTCTTTAAAACTGGTCGCCAACAATACGTGTTTTTGCGTACTGTGAGTAGCCAGCAAGATGGATCTCTATCATATAATGAAAAACACTGTATTACTATTAAGATATACGAAAAAAATCTTTATAGAATTTTAGATCTCTATATTTTTTTATCGCTTGTGAAAAGTAAGAGCACTCTAATAAGACTCTTAATTGAAAACGAGGCTAAGGAAATTGATGAAACTAAATTGGGCAAGTTAAAATATAGCAGGAGTATATACTATCAAGGGTATATACTACCAATACGACTATCAAGGGTTTAACAGCTATTGTTTGTAATTTTATGCTTTTCTTTTTAAAATACCACGCCCGCACTAGCAATAAATGCTGTATCGCGGGGGACTTTACAAATATACAAATACTGGAGACGTAGTCGAAATTTGTCTTGTGTGGGGATCGAACACCCAGTCGGCGCAGTGTCAAACGGTGAGGCAGACGCTAAAACTACTACACTAACGGTGCAGACAATTTGGCTCGTCCGGAAATAAATTAAAGCGCAGTACATTAATATATAGGTAGGTACATATAATTATGTAAAATGGATGCATTGCAAATGAGCTATCTATGTTTATTAATGAGTAGGATTATAAGCAGTCATCTCACAAGGTAAGAGGTCTTGTTCACATGACGCCGAGAATAATACCGGTAGATTCGCCGTGAATATGTACAGCATTGGCGTCGCAACAGTGCATGCAGAAACAGCAGCGAAGGGCGCAATGGCAGCAATTTTGAGGTTCATGGCGCGTTCTACTCTGACGTGACAGCGGCCTTGGCGGAGTAGAGCGCGACATATACATCGAATACACTGCAGCCGCCGCCCGCCGCTGCTGTTCCTGAACGGGCCGATTCTAATCTATGACGGCATATCTTCAAATGCGTTATTAACGTTACGTACTTAATACGTAACATGCTTTGTCCTGAAATGCTTGATTTCACGATGACTAAAAGAAGCAGGTATACCTAACATAAAAATATTACTTTAGACTAACAAAATACTATCGCAGAACATAAATTCCTGAAGCTAGAAAGATGAAAATTACTAGTAGACAAGGTGTTCCTTAGACGAAGGCACCCACCAATTATTTATTTTAGACATGTTACCCCTTTCTCTGTCTCTTTTCTAAGCATTATTATTCCCATCTGATAGTGTGTTCTGCTTTCCTTGTTTTCTCCTTCCACTTTTCCAGTAGATATTTCACCCCTAAGGGGTAAAATAGGAGTTGAAAGATTACTCCAAATTTTTATGATTTAAGCAAGTAGTTAGTTTAATAGTATTCTGAGTGCAACGTAAAATAGTTTTCTCTGTATAATTTTATTTTTTGTGTGAATTTGTCAGCTACCAAATATTTATATACCTGCTATCATGTCAATTTATATTACCCTTTATCCGGCGGTTTGCCGTATGTAAAACACGCGTATATTGGACAGGGTATCTACTTTATACAGCGGCGGGTCGTCCTACGTGTGATAGAACCGTGATGCAACCTTTCCGGCATCGCCCTGATGACGGGTATATGTGGGGTATGAATCATCATCATCAGCCTTTAGCAGTCCACTGCTGGACTAAGCCTCTCCTTTGAAAGGAGGAACTGGCCTACTATACCACGCTGGCCAAACGGGTTGGTATAGGGTTTATATCAAGTTTTCCTTCTCTCACAGAGTTGTTCTCTGCATAATATGCTCCCTCTGTCGGCTCTTACGACACCCATGGGATGGTATGGGGTGGTGACATTCCGTATTCTTAATCCGTCACCACACGGACATGAACATTAAATAGAAATTCTGTGGTCAGGGCAAATGTATATAATATGGTAAAATAATGCAATGTATATAAGTTTAATGTGTTCATGGCATATACGTATGTTGAGGTATGCTTGCAAATTCATAATTGAAACATAATATTCAAAAGCTAAGACTGGGTAATAGGGTTAGGTGGAAATGATTTACGATAATATTATAAAGTCTGTGCTTCATATGTGGTCAAATTATTACTTTATCGTGTTGAAATACTCTGTATAATATCAGTAAGTTACTTATTATAAATAAACCTATACCGTTTAGATGTTATAATTTTTGGTTTTCTTTTTCCTATTATCTTTATTACAATTCTTATTTAAAAGCATTTAAAAAAATGTTTAAGGCAAAACTTAATAAATTATGCACCATATTTCATATATACAATCCCAAAATATCACTGTATGTATTACACATCAATTATTTACATAATTATGTCACTCTCATTTGAATACCGTTTAATGACGCGCAGCATTTCGTAGACATAGTGCTACGAAGCGCTACGAAATGGCATGTGGGACACATGACTTCCGTATAACGACTTGGCCACGGGGGTCGGCGACGCGACCTGCGAAGCGAGCGGCAGCGTGGCAATTCGCGCGACGCGAAAAACATGCCACGGGCACACGCGTTCGCCGTCGCGACCAGTGTAGACCAGGCGCGATACGAGATTAGTTGACATCCTTTTATGATTTTTAGCTCGAGATTGTTTGGACTTTGGTGCCAATATCACTTTTGTTTCAACCCGGCAATCGAACCCGAGACCTCATGATCCGCTTACACTACCGCAAGATCACAGAGGCAGATTTGATATTGTGTACCTAACCACGGTTGTGAAATCTTTACATTATTTCATCTCTATACAAACGGTCGGAACGCGATTTATACCTACAAGCGTCAGGCTCGATACCCACCTAACGTACTGCATACCAAACTCTAGGCGCTTCGGTATATATTCTGTACTGAATGCGTACTGAGCCGACGCTTGTAGGTATTGTAACTCGAGTTTTGAGTTAAAAACGGTAAAGGTTAAGTAGGTACCTACTTTAGCGTGATCTAACTAACTAGGTATATGCACTTCTAAAAACTTGCTTAGGTATTTTGAAATCACAGACAGACACTTCAACTTTATTTACAATGTATACATATGTAGATAGAGATAACATCCAGATTCCTATTTACGTTCCAAATAGCTAGCCTACTTAAATTTCTAAGAATTATATCATGTTCGCGGAGAAATAAGCTAAAACATTGTATACTGAATCAAATCCGGCGCTAGTCGCCGCCTCTACCGCTTGACGCCATGGCATGCGCCGTACTAATTTATACATTTGTTTTGGTTTTGCAAATAACCAATGAGATATTTTTAGTTCCACATCTCATCTCCGCTTATCTTTTGTGGACACTATCATGTGCAGAGGAAAATATAATAGTTTTCCTAGGTTCGATGGAAGAGTACATAAAGTAATACATATTTCCGCTGTTCATGCAGCGAATAATATATTTTTTATGAATATTAAGCAACGAAGCAGACGGATTGCTTAGTGGTAAGCTTTTACCGCCGCCCATGAACACCCGCAATACCAGAGAAGTCACAAGTACGTTGACGGCATTTTCAAAAGAATTCGTAATTTCCTTAAATTCATAAGCCGTATGTCGTTAACAGGCGAACGCAAAGCAAATGTCAATACTGTGCGGTGAACTGCAAACTATAGACTTCTGTAGATGACAGCTGTGTAGACACTCAACGCAACATTCAAACACAGCTATTTAGCCAAATCTTGTTTCAGCACTGTATCAGTTGGAACTTAAGGCTCACTACGCCACGCTTATTCACACAGCTCTTCTTATTTTCGATTGTGGTAACCCGTCCCTATAGCGTGGGTCAAGAAATTAGTTGTTTAATGAGAATTCTAAGAAGCAAATGGGACCAGTAGTTCCTGAGATTAGAGCGTTCAACCAAACAAACAAACTCTTCAGCTTTATATATTAGTACTAGAGGATGCCCGCGGTTACACCCGCGTTATTTAAGGCTACTGCTCTGCTCCTGTCGTTCATAGCGTGATGGGATATAGACTATAACCTTCCTCGATAAATGAGCTATCTAACACTGAAAGATTTTTTCAAATCGGACCAGTAGGTCCTGAGATTAGCGCGGTCAACCTAACAAACAAACTCTTCAGCTTTATATATTAGTATAAGATAAGATAAGATGGCCTCCTCGGTCCAGTGGATAGCGTAGGCGTTTGCTAATCCGGAGATCCCAGATTTGATTCCCGGGTCGGGCAAAAGAGTTTTTCCGAATTCTCAGTAGCAGCACGGGGTCTGGCAAGGTGTCCGGTAACGGCAATAGGCTCGCCCTATTACTTGGGACCTTCAAATTCATAACATGGCGAAATGTGGGTGCAATAATTCAACTATAAAAACAACTTTAAAAATCTTAATATATAAAATCCTTGCGTTACTGACTGACTGACAGACACGCTACAGCCGAAACTATTGGGCGCAGGAAGCTGAAATTTGGCACGTATGTTCCTTGGGGACCGTAGGAGTGCACTAAGAAGGGATTTTCCGAAATTCCGACGGGATCTGGCAAAAAAAAGAAAAGAAAAGAAATATTTTATTCGTATCTCCAAACCCTTAAAACTAAACACGTATTATATCTATTTTCCATAGCATAACAATTCGTTGGCGTAAACAATAACAAACGGATTGGAGTACAAATTGGAACCTGCGTCAGCTATTGTTGCAGATAGCTGCAACGCTGGTATTCTCGCAGGACCAGATGATATACCTATAATATTTATATGTATATACTAAAATAATAAATATTATAAATAAAATGCAATTTAAATGTTAATTAAAATATATACGACAATATATATAATATATACGCATACATATTATATGATTTATGTAAATAAATAAATAAATGTAAATACTAAAAAACTTTAGTTGACATTATTGTTGTTTATCACTTCAGAATGCTTCAGACAGGCAATCATAAGACATTTATAGAGCGTATCCGAACGCTTTCGGTTCTGTCAAAAGTGTCACAACAAGTGTCGGGTAAAATAAAATAAAATGCGGGCGTAGCTGCGGGCGTCCTCTAGTACTACTATAAAAATACAAAGTTAATTTAGTCCAGTGTAGTTTTCGGCATTTACATAATACGAAGTTGGTATTAACCATAATAGACTACCATAAGCCGCATGAGATACATCATACATTTTGCAGAGATTATGATTTATGTCACAAATATTTTGCCACCGTAACACCCACGTAGCCCACGTGTTATCAACATAACACAAAAGTTTAGCTCAGAATCTAAAGAGCCACATGTTACCGCTTACATCAGATGGCCAAGTCTCGTATTTTATCGCACATCGATACTGCATTTTGAACGAAATGCAATTAGATTTTGAATTGAATGTATGCCATCGAAGTATTGAAATGTTATTGAAATTGTGAATATAAATATTATTTCATTTACGTTTCTTATAGCTGAAACAGGCTCTATCTATGAAAATAGTAATATTCCACAAAGTATAGCCATTATGATAATAATGTGCTCGCAACAGGCTGCAAGGCTGCTATAAGCTGCTTAATTGTACAGCGTACACATTTGGCACCAGTAATAATGACTGTTATAAAATATGAAAATTCAGTAATTTGGTCCAAAATTTATGCAAATTGCTTATTTCAATTTCATTATTGTAAATGTTATTGTTTTGTCTGATTAACATTTTATTTAGGCAGACTGCCAAGTGGAGAGAGTAACAGAGTGCTACGTAGAGAGTCTCGAGTTCAGACCTTACGGCGCGGAGCACTGACTTCTTAAGGTTCAGTATAGGTTCGTATTAATTTATAAGCTTGCAATTCGGCAACTGAAAACATCGCGATGAGAAATTGCATTTCTGATATTCATAAAGTTTTCGTGAGTCATGTGAAGTCAAGATATTTGGTTAACATAGTGGACTATAGACTTACGCACTGATATGTATATCATACTAGCTCTTTCCCACGGTTTCAACCGCGTCCTGAGGGAACTACTTCGCGTACCCAGTTAATTTATAGCCTAAGTTAAAGTCCCGTCAAAATCGGTCCAGCCGTTCCAGAGATTAGCGAGAACAAACAGACAGACAGACAGACCGACATCAGACAGACAGAAAATTGTAAAAAAACACATTTCGGTATTTATATACCGTGTATACATCCATATGCATTTAGTAAAAAGCGGTTATATTAATATTACAAACAGGCACTTAAATTTTATTAATGCGTATAGATTTGTTAAACTGATATTTCAAAACCAGCTTATACCTAATAGTAAAACTCATAAGCCCCTAAACTAATATCCAGTACAGAGATTGCGTCTTTTTAGTTTCAAAAAGTTTTAAGTCGTTGCCATTTTACTTTGAATCACTAATACTAAACGAATAAGGTGCAGATTCTCCTAAATAAAAGAACCCTTATATCTTTTCAGACAATTTCAGGTGGCACTCCTTCTATAACAATAGTATTCTGTCAAATAAGGTTACAAAATAAAACATAATATCCTAGATTTTAAAGCCGTAGTCGCAACCATAATAACGCTATGATGATAATAAAACAACCGAATTTTAGGTAATAGTGAAAATTAGTTGGAAAATTCGCAACCAAATGGCCCAAACGTGTTCGTCATTCAAGGCAAAGAGTTTAAAAATAATTTTGCACCCTTTTAACGCGTCGATTCATCGCTGGAGAGCTAAATGTGTAGGTTAATTTCCGTAACCAATTTTGCTTTTTCAATTGCTTGCTTGGCGTTAAAAGCTTAAATTTATAGCTACTTATATTTATATATTGTTGGTTCATAACGAACCAGCTTAGTCGTTTATCAAATTGTGTAAACAGGGGTAAAATATTCGGTTAACATTTTTTTTTGCTTTTAGAGAAATGTGAGAACTACATATAAACATGTCAATACTTACTTCCATTATTTACGTACTTGATTATTAGAATAGATGCTGCAGGCTGATCTCCGGAACCTAAATTAATATCTATATTCTTTGGCTAACTAGCCAGTGTTCGAATATAAACTCACACTACAGCTCTACGAGTAAGAGCAAAAACATTAAAATAAACATACGTAATAACCGTATAATATTCTAAATAGTATCAGATTCATTAACATATTTATTTCATTATAAGAATTTAAGAATAAGTCTCGTTATTAGGGATCTACTAATTACTATAATATATCTTGTCTCAAAATTAACTTCATTTTACGATATCATATGGTTAGGACCGTACTTTGGTATTTGAAAGGGTATTTTTGGTATAAAAAAGGTCATCGTATTCATTCGGAAAATTTGTTAATAATTAATCGACATACTTAAAAAACATACAAAATTACTGCATGCATGCCTAAAAATGTATTTTACTGATACTTTGACTATCAGCCAGCGCGTAAACTACTGGCATAGGAAAACCATAATCATACAGGCTAATAAACCTATATCGGCTGATTTTAGATTCAGATTTGTCTATAATTTTAACTGAAATTATCTGAAAACATCTTAACAAATCTGGAGCAAACAAAATATTTGCATAACTTACGTACTTAGTTATTAAAATTCGAGTTGATGCGTTAAAATAATTTCGCATCGGCTGAAGCGAATTTTCTCCAGTACTAATTATTTCCTTAAGTCTACTGGAAGGGTGGAGCAATTTTATACATTATATTATTATTTGCAACTGACTTAGACTTAACTTGTACACATATATGCATGTTTGTACCTATAACAATGTTATATAGAAACAAAAGTCCATCGTAGATCGATGGATTTTTGTTTCAATGTAAACTTATTAACAGAACTTGGAATGGTGTGAGTCACACAAAAACAATTGTGTTCTGAATCTGGTTTTTTTATTATTTATAAACTCACGCCTGTATCTCCTTAGGGGTAGGCAGAGGTGTATTATTACACCCACATTTCGCCAGGAATTTTTAGGCCTCACGTAATAGGGGGCAAGCCTATTGCCGTACCGGGCACATTACCAGACTCCGTGCTGCTGAGTATTCCCTAACGGAAAAACCCAATAACACTTTGCCCGACCCGGGAATCTAACCCGATACCTCCCAATCCCACGCGTACATTTATGCTGCGAGACCAACCAGGCAACGAGGTTTATTTAATATGAAAAAGAATTTTCTACAATAAACATAAATTTGTGTAATGCGCTGTTCAAATAAATGCATCAAGCATTTTCTTTATAAAATCAAGAATATCTTGTCTATCTTAGCCCTAGACATAAATACACTGGTTTGCATCACAATGTTCAATCACAATCACATGTTTTAGGTCAGCGGTCAAGCCACAGCATAATAATATGTACTTACAGTGGTTCATTGTCGTTAATATTTTATAATATCACTAGAGGACGCCAGCAGCTACGCCTGCATTTTTTTTTAATTAATTTTGGCCGATCCCGTGGGAATTACGGGAAATCCCTTCTTAGTGCACCCCTACGGTCCCCAAGGAACATACATGCCAAATTTCAGTTTCCTGCGCCCAATAGTTTTGGCTGTAGCGTGTCTGTCAGTCAGTCAGTAACGCAAGAATTTTATATATTAAGATATGGATAGCGTGGTGTTTTAAGCAACCGCCTTAACTTTTATCAATGCGCCTGGCATTGAGAATTTTTAATCGTTCTATAAAATTTAGTTCGGCAATCGATCCCAATCTATTGTGCATTTCTCAACCGCAATTTAATGATTGGCATAAGGCTTGGCTACGTACTATAGGAAGTCATCCGGCTGGGTGGAATGACAATAATTATATGCAAAGTAGCTGGCAGCGGCTGGACACAAAATTCCATTAAAGAGGCCTATATCTAGCAGTGAACGTGGCATTCTGATGATCACGACTTTTAAGCCCAAAAGCGCACGATACATAAATCAGGTGGAGAACTAGACAAACATTCAAGCAAGGGATACAAAGACTCAAAACAATATGTGGATCACACAAATCAGCGCAGTGTTTGACTTAAAGCACTATGCCATTCGAGCAGTCAAACAGAACCTGCAAATTAATGTGTGTCGCAAGTGAGTGTGTCACTCGTTCCTCGTTCACTTGCTGTCTTTGTGTCGTCTAGACGTGTCAATTGGACGACTGTATTTTTTTCGAATTCTCAGTAGCAGCACACAGTCTGGTGATATTCCCGGTAACGGCAGTAGTCTCGCCCCCTATTACAAGGAACCTAAGAAAATTCATGACGAAATGTGGGTGTAATATTACGCCTCTGCCTACCCCTTCGGGGATACAGGCTGACTATAAAAAGAAAATCTTTGAGCCTTCAAACTAACGTCTGAAAATGAACATACGTATTTCACAGGTAATATTTTTTGTTTATTTTATGAACAGAGCAAGATTAGTATTTTCATTTATCCTGCTGTTTACTCGAAGTATGATTGCAGAAGTAATAAAACGTACTTAAACTAGACATCAAAGGGTTTCGCACTCTTTAATGCAATCAAATTAAAACTAACATAGCTAAATGACTATTTACACATAAAATAAAACAATAATTTATATACTTAAATAACTTAAAATAGGTACATGAAAAGAAAAAAAAAAGAAAGGAAAATTAAATTTAGGGGGCGTCATGGAAATCCTCCACATCGCCGTCAATTGGGAGCGTGCCCAGAATGCTGGCAGCATTGCCACGTTGTATGGCAATGCTGATCTTTTGCGCCAAATACAGGCCAGCAATTCTGGTCACGCGAGGCGTCGACCAGTCTCTTTGAAAGATCTCTAAAAAGAGATCGCGCACTTGGACCCCATGGTCCCAACGTTTCGACTCCAAACGGCTCAAATACATAATCTCCTATTAGATTTATGTATTTGCGCCGTTTGAGAGTCTCCGCTGTAGCTGCAGCAGCGCCCGCACAACCCGCTGTGCTAGGAAGATGAGATGGCGCAAGGGTATTGACACAAGTTGCGTCCCACACCAAAGGCCTACCCAGCTTCCACGGCAGTAAAGACATACCGTCTGGTCTTTTGCCATCGTCGCGTGCCAAGCCCTGAGGTTCAAATTGGGCTGGAACGCCAGCGGTGACAAGAGCCCGGCGAAGTATGTCATTAAGGTTGGCGTGTCGTGAAATACGACCTGCGCTCCTGCAGCATGACAGACCATGATGACCAAGGCTGTCGACAGCCTCTCCACAGTGACAGCGATGCGGAGAGACACATTGCGCACCTAAACGAAGGCAAGAAGCAATACGGAAAGTCGTATCGTCCAACATGGTACCTATGTTGGACGATGGCAGTGCCTGAAGCCAAAGACCCGACTCCCATTTTCCCACAGCCAGCAAACGAGCACGCTCCGCAGCATTGGACGACGTACTTAAGAGATTTTCTCGTACCACGCTGCAAAGCGGCCCGTCCCACTGCCTCTGTGAAGATGGATTTCGGGGTAACTCGGTGCTTGGACAAGCCATTCTCCAAGCATTCATGGCATCGATCTTACACGGCACCTCAGGATCGACCAGTGTGGGTGCTAAAATTTTCCTGGTCTTAAACTTATATACAAAATAGCAGATTTAATTCTACACATTATACGCAATATCGTCGTTAGTACCTAATGAGTCTGACTAACATATCATAACATAATATAACAGTGTAAGTGTTACGTGTTATAAGAATTATTAGAAAAATAATAAAGACGCACTGCGCACCTTTGCAATACGGAAGGCAAAAAACAAAACATACTAAAATTATTGAAACATACAAACATACTATTATAACGGTAACAACTACCTACACATTACAGGGTCCTTTATTGTGATGTCTCCATAAATGGCAGACACGGCCAACAAAAATATGTAGGAAGCGACTTGGCCTCTTACAGTGTCATAATAATAACACTTACTACGCCTCTAAGTTGTAACTACAAGTCATAAAAATATTTTATCGTTAAAGAAAGCGACAATGTTATAGAAATATTCTGATTGTAGAACCTCTGCAAGCTTCACTATAACCTTTTAATACATTTCGCTACGCTTGCATTTAAACACGGATAAAGTATTTTTCACTTTAGACTTATGACCAGCATTAACTTAAAATTAATGTATGACTACACGAAAGTTTGCAGAGATGGCATCGTAAACAAAATAAAGTACTACAAAACCTTAAAATATGGTTGTACCGTAGTTATCAGTTTGTGGAACTTTCGTGTGAATGTAACAAAATTCTACATATTTCAATGCAGCATCTGCTTAAAATCTAGGCTTTAAAAAGACAAAATGCGCAGCAGTGGCGATAATGTTTTAGTCCTTTGTAATAAAGTATGTTTTGCATCCGTTCTCAAATATAACACAAGCAACTTTAATAAACAAGGGAGCTGGCAAAACATATAGAAGTACATATATTTCGGGTAACGCTTTGGGCGCTCGAAAATATATAAGGCAGCATTTAATAATGTCGACCCAATATTCTATTCAGGATGAATAATTTCTACAAACTAAGTAAAGAATTGCCTGCTCTGTATATTAAATGAAATCTTATGTACATTGGTAATAATACCCTAATGTATATTCTTAAGCGAGCACGTAACATGCAAATAAAAATGTAGTCTGTCTAATGTGAAGAATATTATTTTACAGTATTCAAAAGTCTTAAAGCAGTATCCACATTTATTTGTTAAAATGAAGCACTACGTTTCAGAATTTAAGCATGTTTTGCGACTTGAACATGGTATAATTATGTATCTATGTTACGCTAAGGTCTATTTTCGGGTTAACGATCTAAAAAATTGTCATTACGCGTCGATAGTTGGCTCCTACCAATACTTGAAAAATAAATGTAAATAATTGAAAATTCAGAAAATCATTCCGTTTCAAGGCTTTTCTTTCATTTATGGGAGGTCGATACTCAACCCACGGAGAATGGGACTTGTTGTAACTGGTCACCTATCTAGAGACCAGACAGGAACAACCGCACTTAATCTCATCGCCGAGTTTTTTAAAAAGAAGTGGTAGAAAAACAAGTAAATGCTATGAATACACTAGGTCACGACGGCTCCAAAACGTGCAATGTTTAGTTCAAATAATTAATTAATTATATATATATATATACACCGCTATTTTTTAATTAGTACAAAAAATTTAATGGGGCTCTAGGCACCTTTAACTAATCATATATACATATGTATGTAAAAAATAAAAATACTAAGTTCCAAAACTGTCCACAAAAATACGTAATGTTTGGTAAATGCATAACTAAATACTATGTTGTCGTAGTAATTTTACGCGCCACTACTCCATTGATAAATTTGTGCAAACTCGAAGCTCGCCACCCCCTGTCCCTCTGCGTGCGCGCCGTAGTGCTAAATTGAAGGCGATAGCGAGCGGATGTTTTTTCGTGGAAACAATTATTTTTTGTTTACGTTTGCCCAACGGGATGGCTTATTAGTTCACATCACGCGAGTGCAGCTATGCGTTTGTACAGGGAAGTGTTTGGAAGCCAGTGGATCGATCGAGGCGGGTCGTAGCTTGGCCTCCATGCTCACCACTATGTACAAAAGTGAGCCGTTGGGAGTGTGAGTGTCGAATAATTTAAACAGTGCATATTGGACGCTTTTGACGCAGTGAAAAGTCAGAGAAGCTTACTTATCTCGTTAAAAAACAATTAAATAAAACGTGCTGTGTATTGACAATAGTGATTGATATTTCGAAGAACAATTGAAATACTTGTAAGTAAATATTACCTACTTCATCATCATCAGCCTTTAACAGTCCACTGCTGGACTAGGCCTCTCCTTTGAAAGGAGGAATTGGCCTACTATACCACGCTGGCCAAACGGGTTGGTATAGGGTTTGTATCAAGTTTTCCTTCTCTTACAGTGCTGTTCTCTGCATAATATGCTCCCTCTGTCGGCTCTTACGACACCCATGGGATGATATGGGGTGGTGACATTTCGTATTCTTAATCCGTCACCACACGGACCTACTAACTAAACCTACTTAAAACCTACTTAAAAACCTACTTAACTAAATAATAATTTGATGCGGGCGGCTCAAAATCGGTCTGTGTGGAGAACCTTGACGGAGGCCTATGTCCAGCAGTGGACGTCTCTAGGCTGACGTGATGACGATTTAATAGTAATTGTAAATAGCAGCCGATTCTAACTTCATAAATACGCCAAAATTACTCTTTATTACAGAATACTTTCTTTTATTTTGATATGACGTGTTTGCTTTCTAATTACATACCTACCTCCGTATTTAATTACTTGTAAAACGGTAAATTTTGCCGGTCCTAAGACAGGATGAAGTATGAAGGAGTGGGTAGAATTTAAAAAAATAAAAAATATCTACCTACACTTATTATTTTGCTTCATTTTACTGTCTACGGCTACCTGCATTATAAGTGCGACGGAAAGAATGCGTAAGAGTAGGACGGAAAGTAAGTACTATCAATGAAGTAGTGAATGGATTGTACAATATGTCTATGATTTGGGTGAGATTTTCTACAAAAAACAAATGATTATAACTTTGTTATTTATAGATATTATGAAATTTTTACGTCACTTATATGATAATAATGTCTTCGCTAATATGTCCTTAAAGTTTTTGTACTAATTATAAAATAACGGTGTGTATATATATATATATATATATATATATATATATATATATATATATATATATATATATATATATATATATATATATATATATATATATATATATATATATGGGTGCATAGGGTTTCCACCAAGAACTAAGGGTCCCAAGCCAACCTCACCTGCAAGTGGTGCACCTGCCGATCAACGGACGAGGCTCTGGCAAACAAAATATCCCGATAAGCGGCAATAGGCTCGCCACCTATTACGTGGGATCAAAACACTGGCGAAAAGTGGGCGTTTAATATGCCTCTGCCTACCCCTTCGGGGAAATAGACGTGAATCTATGTATGTATGTATATATATATATATATAAATAATTATTGTAATGGGTTTTTCGATGTCAGAATTATATCGAACATCTTACGAAACGCTAATAGATTCACGCATTAAACAATTTTCCAAGAGACTTTAAATAGTAAGGTACTTTACAAGCGCAATCTACCCACCAACTATTCCCAGATGAAAACATTTTGACAAAAAATATGACCGCACAATGTTTTGTCTTGTGTGGGGATGGAGCCCACAATACTAGGGGAAGTATAAATCGTTGAGGCGGCTTAAGCCACTTCACCAATAGTATAAGTGCAGTTTTATAAAGAAAATAGTACAAATACTACTTGGAATGCAACCTTTTTAATCCTAGTAATCTAGGAGAAATCCACTTATATTATTTTACTTGAAAAGGTCACCAACGGTTCAAGAATTTTGTTACAAGTCTTTCTTGAAGTCTCAGAGGGCAAGCCACTTAATAAGTGCCCACTTAGTATCGCATTTAAGGAAATTTTGTACCAAGATATTGAGAATTAACAGGAGTTTAAAATATTTGCAGCTGTACGGTAGTCTGAGGACTCACACTATGAGTGTGACTTGACTCATTGCTTGTAATAGGATGATTGTAAAGGTAACCATTTGTATGGGTGCCCGCTTGTTGGCTTATTTACATCAGAGTTACCACGCAAGTGAGGTTGTCATGATTCAGGTCATGATTCTAGTCTCAGCGCAAAAATGCCA
The DNA here is from genome assembly GCA_944739405.2 of Euclidia mi. Taxonomy (NCBI): domain Eukaryota; kingdom Metazoa; phylum Arthropoda; class Insecta; order Lepidoptera; family Erebidae; genus Euclidia; species Euclidia mi. The sequence goes on along the minus strand of OX123190.2, from coordinate 7,078,674 downwards.
CATCGCGCGTTAGGCCACATCGGAGGCCTATGGACGGTCTTTAAATTTCGACATCAGAGTTAGCCACACATTCATATGAAAAGATGATAGATGAAGGCGGAAAATCAATATTAGAGACGTCTTTATAGGTATGTGCATCCGATCTAACTAAATCTTAGGGCTATAATAAATCCAGTTATGTAAAATATTTTACTACAAAATAAATATTTCAGTAAAATTCGTCGAGTTGTTGACCGTGCAATTGAAACTTTATAATAAAATAATAGTAGCCGTCCAACATAGACGATAGCGCTGCTAACCGTATCATATTATTCATAAATGAAGCTATTCAAGGCTTCAAAGCTATGTTATATATAAAAATATATAGACTAACATAAATGCTCTTCTCCACCTGGCGTAGTTTCAGTTTCCATAATGTTACTAAATACTTTCTAAAGTAGCAATTTTAGCCTTCAAATATAGTATCCTATAACTCGTAACTTTAAGCCATTTTAGGCCTCATAGCCATAAAAAACAAATACTCATACTAACTTGGACAAACGCTCTCCACCTGGCGTAGTTTCGGTTTCCATATTGTTACCAAAAAGCTTCCTAAAGTAGCGACAGGCCCTCAGAATTAATTTGCTTAGCTTTATTTATATAAACAGCCTAGTATACTATTTGGGGAGAGAATATACGAGCGGTTTGAAGCAATGAAGTATGCTTAAAACTGCTACTGCGTAGCAAGCAATAGTTCTTTTACCAACTTCATTATTATTGCAATACATAACAGGTAATTGCTTGAATAACTGTTACTGCAGCCGTAGTCAGTATATTTTTATTCAAAGTCTAATCTTTTTAAACTTGCGATTTGTATACAACATAGAAATATATTAAACGGGTCTTAATCGCTGCGTAATACCAGAGCAATAAGTCCATCCGCGACCACGACCGTTGTAAGCCGGTCAAAAATTCGACAAAATACGGAGGTTTTTATGTCTTTTTGTTAGTGAACGCATTTTGGAATCGTTAAATAAACTGATATTTTATGTTGACTGCTCAAACTGATTGACTTTGGTTGGCATCCAACGTCAATCAAAATAAGTTCTAAATCCCACTTTTGTTCTTTTATGTTTAGGTTACGCGGATGAAGTCGAAAATATACGAATAAAATATCCATGGCTCCCGATCATATATACTAGGTACGTATATATCCTATTAAGGAATGATTATGCCTCGTGCAAATGTAAATACTAGTTTGTTGAGGCTGTTAGATCAAGCACTACTATAATTATGATTTTTAAAATTTAATATTCACAAAACCAATTTTATTAGTTTATTATGTCATATTAAATTTTAATATGCTTCTACTTCTACAAATTCAAAGTTATCATAATCACATTTGTTGTGCCGAAATATTTGAAACTAACACGTGTTAGAGATTTAAAACTTTGAACAAGTTTTGCAAAGTTGTATTTGTAGTTATTATCTCGACACAAGACTGAAGAGTGTCGTGGCAGTTCAGGCTACGATTTTAAACTTTCCTGGTTTGTATACATAAAACAAGTTTGTTTAACGAGTCTAAATGATATTAAATACTAAAATAATGTATAAATACATCCGTTCTCACTAATATCTATGAGTGATGTGAAATCAGTCCTGCCGCAACCACGACCGTTGTCAGCTGGTCGAACGTCGGCGAAAACAGAGGTAAATCTTCAGCTAACTCTGGTACCTTAATCGTGTCACAATTCTCTAATCATCAATTATTTAGACCACAACGTGATGTTAGTTATACAGCAGGACTGAGAAGATAAAATAAACATAATTATCGGTTTTATGTTCCACCGCAGTAGCACACGGACGGAATATTTAAATAGGCACAAACGGACGCGCGTGGGACCACTGTTAACACTTTGAGCATTACATAGACGCTGTGACTATGTATTTAAAACTGTAATCGCTGTTTGTAATATGTAGGGGGTCCTTATTATGTAAAAATAATAAGACCCTCCTGAATAATAATGTAGTACAAAGTGCTGTGGGTTTAGGGAGGTTATATTTAGAATCAATTGAACGGAGTGGAACCTTTAGAGACCTGACGTAATTAGCTAATATTTATGTGATAAGTCTTGAAGGCGTTATTGTACTGTGTTGTATTGTATCTTACTAGAGGATGCCCGCAGCTTTGCTCGCATTTTTTATTTTATTTTAAGAATTATTCCGGATTCCCATAAGAATTTCGGAAAATCCCTTCTAAGACCCATGCGGTCCTCAAGGAACATACATGCCAAATGTCAACTTCTTGCGCCCTATGAATTTGGCTGTGGCTTGTCAGTCAGTAAATTCCGAGGGAATTTCAGGATAACCCTTCTTAGTGTATCTCTTTGGTCCTCAAGGAACTTACATGCCAAATTTCAGCTTCTCGGGCCAATAGTTTTGGCTGTGGCTTTTAGGTCAGTCAGTCAATACCACAAGAATTTTATATATACAGAATATTTATTGATTGTATTGTGTTAACACGTAGATTACACACTACTTTCAGCGGCCACGAGACGCCAAGCATCACATTATTGTCACATATTTGTATTTTATTTAATATTTTTTTTTTAGTTAGGCATTTTGTCTGGACTTTAAAAAAGACTATAAGCTCTGAGTTTGTTTCGGATATTTCTTCTCAGGGCAGTCAGGTAGGCAACACCGGCCTCAACTAGCTTCGTTTAAGAAAATATGAACAAGTAAATGCTTTGACTTTGACTAGTGTCACTCATACCGAATCTTCAGTTCAAACAAAAGTGATTTCCTTTAATTTTTAAATAATTACGTAATTTGGTGCCCGTTACTCAAAATGTTTAAAGTATTTATTACAAATAAAGACATTGTCCCTGAGGATAGTCATCTTATTGCGTGGCTTTCATAAATATTGTATTAATCCTGTTGGACTGTTGTCTGTGACTGTGAGTTGAATTTCTAACTGCGACATTATTCAGTAACTAAAATTGATTTTACGAACAAGATATTTTATAAATATTACTTTCCTTTTCCAATTTACCTTGGCTGTTGAAGATGGTTGACAACTTAAACAGAACTAAAGTGAAAACCAATTTAAATTAATTAGTTTGGAAAAGTTACAAACAATAAAAGTCGCGGTAAGCGCCGTACTTATAGAATAGTTTAATGTCGACGGTTGGGTTGTTTATTTTAGGAGTCGGTCGAATAAAAGGGGGGTTCTCCCTTGATCCACCCTGCCGTGGGGGGGGGGGGCTTAGTAACCGTGGGTTTGAGGTACACCCACGGTGAAGCTAAGCGGGACCCTGGGAGGGGACGCTCCACGTGGGCTTGACTGAGGCCTGCGCAGGATGCGCCCCAAGGTGCGGGTGCGGGAGACAGTTCTGTCTGTCCCTCGCAGTCGGGTGTGGTCGCGGGAGGAGAGGCGTGTAGATATTGCGTTGCCGCACGCCCTATCTCCCGCGACCAAATGGAGGCGCACCACCGTTGCGTCGCGGTGGGGCCGCAGAGGAAGAGGCGATGCGGTGTTGCGTTGCCGTCCTCCCTATCCTCTGCGGCCGCTGGGTGTTTTGGCGGCGGAGCCCAACATCTTCATCCACCGCCAAGGGGGTTTCGTTCGGGGCCCGCCTGACCATCTGGTGGGCCAATACCCGTCGAGGGGTAGCGAGGAATGCTTCGGTGAAACCCTACCCTCCGACACATGGGTACATGAGGAGCACGGCTTGGTTTTTAGTCAGTAAGATTCTGACAGTCCCCTTCGTCCTTCCCCCCAGGGCGGAGGGACTCCATGAGGATTTTCCAACCGGACACCAAAAAAGAAAAAACGGAGTCGGTCGATATGCGCTGTGGATATTTTCCCTCAGGCATAATATTTAGCTTCTATAGGCCACAAACGTTTTATATGTTTGAGCTATCTTTTATATTTGAACCTAATCAATGCAATAGGCCAAATTACACTTTACAGCTGTGAAAACAGTTTGCAATAGATTATGCAATCTTTCTATATATGGTGATATTATTTCCATGCTATCTTTCCTTCCAAAAACTCTCATTTTCACGGGACAAAAAATTGTTGATCTAATGAACCTTATAGATGGCGTTACGAGCTAGATATACAATCCAAATGTTATTGCAGACCGTTTGAATGTTGTTTTGTACATCTGTATATATACCAGGACTTCATAACGTAAATGGAGATATTTTCGTAAGAGCAACTCATAATAAATCCAATTAGCGACAGCCTGAGTTCGTTAATATTAATTAATCATCATCATCCTCTTAGCGTTATCCCAGTTTCAATCTGGGGTCCGCTTACTAGTCTAACTGGATTTGGCTGAATATTAGCTTTGCCACGAAGCGACTGCCTGTCTGATCTCCGCAACCCGAAGGGATAGCGATATTCCATGGTTTAGACTAGTGTCAGTTTATTTAGAAGGTACTGACGCCCTGTAACGATTGTCAAAGATCTTCATGACAACCGGGACCGACGGCTTAATGTGCTCTCCGAGGCACGGGACAAGCGATAATTAGCAATTCAATTGATATTGGTACAGATTTTATAATAATACGTTATAAATTATTTAACTTAACTGAAACATTTATTCCACCATCAACTCACCTGGACCTGGATTTGATGGAATATTAGCTTGCCTCCAAAGCGACTGGCATCCGATCCCAGCAACAATTGCAAAGCTTTAAAACAAAGGATTAGCTTGCTACTCAAAGGAATAACTACGTTCTTAACTATCGAGTTTCTTTACTAGTACCCTGGTACTGTCATCTATAATGTACCCTAACATTCCTAATACATTAGAGTACTGACTTGGTGCCAAGTGACGAAGATCTTAATGATAGCATGACACTACGTAAGTATTAATAATATAATAATTATACAGACTCACACTCTGATTAGTGAACCTATTGATAATTCCACTACGGTATTACTGTTTACAAATTACATATCGCAGATAAGAATGATCACACTTACATAAGCATACAGAACTTATTAGTAAGTATACAGAACGTTCAACAAACAAGTGGCACAAACATAATAACTCTACACATTCGTGAGTGAGCGTTGCGTCGCGCGGCTTAAGATTTGTCTTTATTTCCATCGAGATGACTTAACTTATAGTGATGGGAAAGAAACAATCACTGTAAATAGCATATGAGCTGTATTGATTCTTCTGGTAAAAGTTCAAGAGAGCAGTTTGTAGGAACGTTCGCTACATCAGACTTGCTCTATGTCAAACGTTGCGTGATCGAGTCTGATACGAGCAGAATTAGGTTGTTTCTGTATTACTAAGGAACTTTATAGATATAGAAAATACACGATCTGTGGTTATAGATATTGAAATCAACTGATGAACATAATAGTCCGAGATCCGTAGAAGAGCGACCTTCACCGATCTGGTTATTGGCTGAAAAGTATTTTATATCAAAATTTGCATGTCAAAATATATAGCGCGAATTGGTTAGCAAAAAAAATCCGGTCCAGACTAGGAAAAGTAGAAAAAAAAAGTATTTGGGTTTTCATTTAACAGTGCATATACGCGTTTAATAAATTAATTTAATACTAACCGAATGTATGAACCCTAAAGGATATGTTTACATAGGGTTGTAAATTTTTCCTGGCGTATTTGGTAGGGTTGTCAAGTATAAATTCTTCGACGGTTAAGTTGACACTAGTTAAATTTATCAATTATTTTAATAAACAAATAGTATATTAAAATGACCGCTACTCCACTGCGAACACGATGATATTGGGTTGCCTACGAAAGACCTGTCAGGAAAAGTGGCATTTTTTTTTAGCCTGGACCGGATTTTTTTTACCAAACCAATCGCGATATATTTTTTAACATGCAAAATTTGATATAAAATACTTTTCATCCAATAAACAGATCGGTGAAGGTCACTCTTCTACGGATCTTAGACTATAAGATTTACGCTACACATCAGGGTGAACTACAATCAATCTTTATATAGGTATAAAATTACTTGTCCGGTCTGGTATATAATCGCAGATCGCAAAATACTGAAGCAAAGTCAAAGTCAAAATCATTTATTCATTTAGACCACAAAGTGACGCTTATGAACGTCAAAAATGGAAGTTCATTACTGGATGATTCTACATTTACTGCCACGTTCGCAATGCAATAGGTAGAACCACGAAAAAGAACGGGCAATAAAACTCGTGGCCACTCTTTTTTTAACTGCCAGTATAATGGTTTTACATGTTATTTTTGTAAGGAGCTGCAACTGTTTCACATTGTGAGTTATCTACTAATAATATTTTAAGTTATTGATATCATACTCAAGCAATAAATTATGTACATTTGGTAGGAAGTTAGAAACATGATATTGGGCAGTGGATTACTTTTGTGACGTAAGCCTCCGCTAAGCAAGTATGTTTTAATATGCCACCGCTAAGCGTTCAAAATAAATTTTGAATGTTTAAGGCAGACGAAGCCGCAGGCAACTGCTTGTGTGAATACAAGAGAAATGTTCAGTTCTACGACCTCTGTATAGCCATTGTTACGACCATGTAGGGAGAAGCACGCAAATTTTTTATTATTTTTAAAATTATTTATAATCATCTAACATGTTTTGCTGAAATTAAACAATTCAATCGTTATAATATTGACTAATAATTAATGAAAGTGCCGTAAAAATTTGAACTAAGAAACAGACATTATATTATTTTTGTGGCGCATATTTTATACTTTTAATTTAGTTTAGGTATCCCAATGACTAGGTACATCAAAACAAACTTAATTCTAAAGGCAAATAGGCGGCCCAATAGTTTACGTTCAGAGTCGGACGTGTTCGAATACCACTGAACATTAAATTTGGATCGCTTTATTTTCTCTAAAATATAACCCGACTAATTGAAATTGCTAGTTATTTACTTGCTTCACGTATGTTACTATGAGTTGATTGGATTTAGGGTTAGTTGTTGATGATTTACTACGGAATTCAATATTCGATCTATAGATTGATCTGTAGATTTTAGATTCGTTTTTGACATAAGCTCCATACAAAATATGTCAAACATGAATCTCGACTCTCAAAATCCATGTATGGATCGAATCTTGAAAATGGCCTTAAGTCGTCACTATCTAACTTTAGTATTAGTTCTTTATTTACACTTATTATTGCTTCTCGTGACGGCAACTTACTATAGGTGAAACTTTTTGAAAACCCGTACTTCAAGTAACACGCTCGACGTTTATTTTTTATTGAAACCAAAATAAATAAACTTAAGAGCATATTTATGAAATGCTTCTTCGAAATTCACTACTACTACAAGCATTTACAGAAACTTTACAATTATTGGTATTGCTTTACATTGAGCTTTTCTCAGTATTGCGGCATTCGTCAGAATATTATTTAGAAAGAAATGCTCAAATGTGCTCACCATAAGCCTCGCTTCATATGGATTACAACTGAACCGCGAAAAAAGGTGGTCAAGCTGTGTTTTTTTTTTATATTATAGTAATAGGCGGCAAACGAGCAGACGGATTGCCTGATGGTAAGCAATTACCGCCGGCCATGGACACAAGCAACACCACAGGAGTCACAAGTGCGTTGCCGCCCCTTAGGATTGAGAAAAAGGATAGAATAAGGAGTGGGATGTGGGAGAAGGAATAGGGGCTAGGGCCTCCGGCACTCTCACCCATTGATGTACATTGTACATCAATGCTCATGTGTAACTTTCAAGCGGAGTGTAACTTGTCTCAAGCGCTTGTCATAGCTCCCAAGTAGCGCGGCGTAGTAGAAAAGATTTTTATTGACATGTATATGAATTACAAGTGGACACAGGCCTGGTATGTTATGGCTGCGGCTAGGTATCGTAAGTTAAAGAAACATTTGGCCTGTTATATCAGGCTAGCCAAACGCTTTGCGTTCTTTATTGCCTTTTGGTCTGCCATGCCACTCTATACCACGCCGGACTATACCTAGAGTTGTAAAAAAACGGTTCTTTTTCTGAGATAAAAAAAACGTTTAAAAAAAAACATGAAAAAAAGAGTCTTTTTTCTAGAGCAGGTTTTTTTTCATGAGTAGGGAAATAAAATATGGTAAGGCGGTTATCGTACCTACATTTGAATTGATATTATTTATTTATGTTCAATAAGAAAATACCATTTGTTTTTTTGTTAAATAGTACATACTATGTTAAGACATAACATAATTGGCAACACCAAATATTATATACTGATACTGATACAGATGATTGTAACACACTAAGTATTTTTTAAGTTCATAATAATGTTACCCATTGATTTAAACATAATTTGAATTGAATAAAAACAAAACAATCAAATTTAGTGTTTTATTCCACTTTAGATATAGTGTTTCACTTTTTCTGAAAAAAAAACAAATGTAGAAAAAAACAACGGTGCCAAGATTTTTTTCATGCTTTTTTTCAAGATTGTGAAAAAAAATATATTGTTTTTTTTTTCAATCAACATCTTTAACTATACCTTAGACGCCTTAGAGGTAAAAATCGTTTTTAAAAAATAGCCATGTCTTTGAGCCAGGATTACCGCTTACTTAGTTTAAAAATGTTGTATAAAGGTTATAGCAGATAGCTGTTCATACAAGTGGTGAAATGCAACTGAAAATCAACTTTAATTTGTTTATTTACGATTCAAATTAACATAACTGAATACTGATCGGTATTTTGAAACCAGGTGTCGATATAATATATTTTAATAAAGGTACCATTACTATTGAATTTATAGCTCCCATTATTGTTGTATGTGGACATAAATGGAGTTAAAACATGGGTATTTTGCAATGTAAAAAGCTGCTGGGAGTAATGAGCTCAGATATAAACACTTAAGCTACGTATCCATTATGCGCTCCTGGCGCGCGCGCCATGAACGCTCGCGCCGAGAGCGCGTTCACGGAACGTGCTCCGAATATTTAACTGATATCAACTCCGCGCGCCATGCCGCGCGCGGCAGCTGTTCCAGTGTTCGGTCGTTCAACATGCAGGCCCGTCGTGCTCGAGCAGCAGCTACGTTTGTGTTTATATTCACAGTATTATACAGAAGAAAAAACATAAAAGTAAAGTGCGTTGGTGGATGAAAGAGTTGTTTCACAACTTATTTCCCTCCAAGCGTCTTCTCTGAGCGGCAACTTTGATTATCCATCGCTCGGAATGTAACGAACACACAAAATAATATCACGTCCGTCTCAACTGGCGCGCGCGCCACAATTGAGTTGCCTTTGATGCGCGGTAAAAAACCGACGCTAGATGGAACGGGGCGCTCCATGTTCGAGCGTACCAACAAACACATTGGCGCGCGCTCCAAAATGGTAACAATTTCGCGCGGCTGGAACGCGCGCCAATGTTCGTCCTTTTGGAGCGCGAAGTCGATACGCGGCTTTAGGATATTTTATGGTGCACCTGGAAGATAAAGTAATTATGTCAATGAATACAAACCACCATCAAGTTGGACTTTGTATGAAAGAATATTTTTACGTAAACTCAGAATTTCTCTCAAATTTTGAACTGGGAAACCAAAACGACAATGATTTTGTGGTTTTCACTGCTTCACTGCACCACATTGACTGCTGGTCCTATTTCTACAGAGCACGTACACTAGACTTGATGAAGGTGTTGAGCTCCGCCGCCAAAACACCCAGCGGCCGCAAATGATAGGGAGGACGGCAACGCAACACCGTATCTCCTCTTCCTCTGTGGCCCCAGCGCGACGCAACAATGGTGCACCCCCATTTGGTCGCGGGAGATAGGGCGCGCGGCAACGCAACACCAACACGCCTCTCCTCCCGCGACGGCGCCCGACTGCGAGGGACAGACAGATCTGTCCCCCGCACCCGCACCTTTGGACGCATCCTGCGCAGGCCCCCGCCCACGCCCACGTCCAAGCCCACGCGGAGCGTCCACTCCCGGGATCTCTCTTAGCTTCACCGCGGGTGTTTAAGCCACGGTTATTAAGTCCCCCCCCCACCACGTCAAGATGGAGATTCCTCGGCTCGATGTTGTTCGTCTATGTTGATAAGAATTTTGAGGTGGTGGTAGGAGTCCCTCTGGGATGTATTATGTAGCACTTTACCATCCATAATCACACGTACATAAACACTAAATTTTAGTTGGCAGATATACACTCTACTATGGAACTTGACATAATGTTGCCCAGTTTTCATAATATAGTGTTCATTTCAGTGACCATACTGAGAAATAAGTTCGAAAATATGTAATATGAATCATTTTCATTGGCTTTTATCGTGGACACTGCGATACCACGGTTTGTAGATTTTAATCATCAGATTATTTAATCTATTAGGTGCATATTTCAGATTGAAAGTAGCTTCGTATATAATTTTCCGATGAAAACATAAATGCAGATACACTTTAAAATACTTTATATTTTATAGCATGGCCTGCCTCGTGCCTCAGAGCACGTTAAACCGTCGGTCCCTGTTGTCATGAAAATCTTTGACAGTCATCACAGGTAGACGGTATCCTCAAATAAACTGATAAGTCTTAACCATTGAATATAGCTATCCCTTTCGGTTGCGGAGGTCAGACGATCAGACTCTGTGGAGAAGCTGTGTACGGTTTACGTACACTTAGTTATAATAATCTTTAGCTGACTATGCAAAACGGTCGATCATTTTCCGCCGTAGCAATTACTTGGACAGTGTGCACTTTAACGTACTAACGAACGTACCTGTGTGAGAATCACTTGATATTAAATCGTGTACTTACTTTATTTACTTAACTAGTGAATAATAAACTTTTCATATATTACTAGAAGTGTTCTCTCTCACAAACACACTCAACTACTTTACTTCTTACAAACTATCAGTGGTGTACAGTTTACTACACTGTACATTAAATGGTCCTTCGAGCCGGATGCTGCAGGATTTTTGTGTCTCATAAAGTGTGATAGCGAATCGGTTTGGCTGGCCTCCCACAAGCGGGTCTCACCAGTCCAGATTGAGAGTCGAGTGTCATCACAAGGGCACAGATTGACTGAGCATCAACAAACTTCAATTTTCGACGGTGCTCGAGAACACTACGAGTAACGAAGAAACATTGAAAACTGGAGACTAGCGGAACTGCAGAACTATATCTACCTGATCTTCCTTTTATCCAGGAAACAACTTCCCAGGAGCTTTTAACTGAACTTAAGGTACTCACTTACCTGTTACCTTCTATTTTTCAACTACATCTAACCTTTACAACTACTAACTTGTCTA